>BLKM01000550.1:4201214-4263714 GCA_013340265.1 Coptotermes formosanus | reverse complement strand
CAAACGGTAAAAGGAAAATATATCACTGAGCTTAATCAAATATTATACCAAGAAGGCACACACAGGAGAGTGCAGGTGTTGCTCCATGCATTAACCTCGACACTAGATGGAAGTGCGTGGTTTAATTTAACACCCTGGTCGATTTAGTTATTCACTCAACTGACAGGAGGCTGATTGGGTTGCAGCACCGGTGTGGACGCTACGGAAAAAAGAGAAAAATCTCTGCCCATGTCCGGAATAGAAACAAGTTCTTCGGACTTTCATTTTGCAGCCCAGTCGCCATTCTAACAGGGCTTTCTCATGAACTAAGTATGTCGACAGAGAAGAGGGGTTGTTCAACTCGCGACAGACCGTAGTCGGTATAGCCACAAGGCTACGGACTGGACTGGACTGGACTGGACGGTCGGCGGGTCGATCCCCGGCACCCGCAACAGATTCTTCTCTTCTCCAAAACGTTCAGAGCTGCTCTGGGTCCCAACCAGCCTCCTATCCCATGGATGCCGTGGTTCTTTTCCACGGGTAAAGCGGCTCCGAGCGTGAAGTTAACCACTCCATCCAGCTCCGATTTGAAGAATGAGTGGAGCTGTAACTCTACTACCCCTATATGTCTTCATTACGTGGGAAGGGACAAATTTACTTTCTTTTTTTTACAACTAAACATCCAAATTTACTAGACTACTACAGATGTATCTCTAAGATTTTCATATTAAGTAACCTAAATGTATCTATCATAAAGGAAGAGACAAAAACCATACACACATCTCACCATTACAAAGCGAACATTTCAAAATCAAACGTCTCTTTTATGTGGTTTTCTCTTCGCTAAGCGATACAAAGTAGAGTAGGAGAAACTACAGAGGGCTGCAGTGTCTCAAGGGGCTGCAGTTCTCGGGGGAGTCGTCACCTCGCAACGAAAAGGAATTTCTTCAAAACCAACACATCCACAGGGACTGTTCTCTCGTGGTTCAGTTAACAACAAACCCCCTATACACAATGCGTAGACAGCGAATGGAAAAATAGCTTTAACATTATTAATATGGAAATACAGTGTCTTAAATCACTTAACGACGCTTCTTCAAACACATACGTCACATAGCTTTCACAGTTCTGGAAAAATATTCATGAATGGCAACAAGACAGGAATTTGGAACGTCGTGGAAAGAATTATGGTCACGGAATTCGCTTGGAGATAATGACAAAAATCAAGAAAAACTTCAGTAAAGCTGGCCGGTTTCCAAGACTGAAATATGAGAGACTGCATACGCATATAGGCTAGAACTCCGTGGAGCAAAGTCCTTCTTGAAAAGCTAATACTTCCTCACTTAGTCAGCAAATTATACGCACTTGACATGCATACACACATGTACATGTGTTGGGCAGACACATTACATTTCGTTACATATACGTCAGGTTATACTAAAAAGACCCCTTACATATAAGAGGTTAAGGCATGCTCTTCTTTCGTTACGTATGTTGACAAACACTAACGAACAGACTAAGAAGATGAAAGCAGTGAAAGCCAAGCTTCAGCCGATATACAGTGTCGTCCGTCCTTTGCCGAAAAATTCCTCTTATATAGCAGCAGCACTTATCCTATTGCCCATTTCTATTTTATCTAGAGTACCTACGGTATCTAGCTGTATTTATAGAGTTTGTCAAGTTATATATTTCTGACGAATTTTGTTCTTAATGATTTCCCGATGAAGTTTCAATGAGCTATACGCTGGTGTTTCAAGCAAAAATTCAACTTCATTAGATGCATATTTCGTCAAGAACAGTACAAACTTTCCATGTGACGGACATTTATCGATAATGGGCAGCGATGTTCAGTTCCAGCTTTATTTAACCCTTTAAAGACGAAGCGTGTCTGTTTTATGTAAGGACTCAGTGCGTACCGCGCTGTAAACACTCTCCACTTCGGTTATAAAAACCAGTCTGTTAATGTTATATAAGGCAAAAGTTGCTGTTTGTTCTGAGATCCGTACAAAACACATAAACGCAATGTGGGCACCACGTAGAATTTTTGAATGTTAAACCTGGTGATACGTAAAGTTACCGCTAGGCTTTAAAAGGTTAATGACGGATTACTCTGGACCAATGCCGATACACAGAAGTTCAGGCCACAAATTTTAAGTGCAGATCAGCCCAGCGCCAAGTCAGAGAAATCAGACTGAATATCTTCAAAGATGAAAGACATGGACGGAAATTCCCTGCCTTAGATTACGCATTCACATCTTCACACTATATTTCTCACGGATCCATGTTAATATTAACCTCACATGCAAGCTCAATTCTCCCAAACTTTTCCCTTAAACCTTTCTGAATTATTACGTGCAAAACTGTCATAGTCGTAACAGAAATGTTCGACACCGTCCATCGTCTTAAGCTTAAAATACACAGTTTTGGGCGCTCGATCTGCCTCCCCGGATTAAGATCAGCTCTTTATGACGAGTCCGCCGACATAGAATCTGCTCTTTCTTTGTTCCACCTGAAGACGGACGAAATATTGCTCGTATTTTGGCCAGAGATTATGGACAATGTCCAAAATATCAGTCACCACTATGACCGTACACAACGGTCACAATCCTTTAAAGTTTAATTCAGTTAAGTTCGTATTGTTCCCACTGTAACACGTCAAATTTACTTCGCATTTAGGTGTACCAGTAAAGAGACAGCACGAATTCAGCAGCTAACCGGTTGAACTCTTCGTGGTTCAACTTCGCATTTAGGCGTACCAGTAAAGCGACAGCACGAATTCAGCAGCTAACCGGTTGAACTCTTCGTGGTTCAACTTCGCATTTAGGCGTACCAGTAAAGCGACAGCATGAATTCAGCAGCTAACCGGTTGAACTCTTCGTGGTTCCTTATGTGTATTTACAAGCAAATGCTGAAGCAGTACCTTGTAGGAAGACAAAGCCATCCCTTTCCAAATACTGTCATAACAACTCATAATTATCATCACATTCAAGCTGATCAGCCCGTGTAATTGTACATCAGTGGGCACGCGGTCTAAGGCGTAGGTCTGCGGCCGAGCGCTATGCGGGATCGTGGGTTCGAATCCCAAGGGGGTATGGAGGTTTGTCTTGTACAGTGTTTGTGTTGTAAGGTAGAGGTCTCTGCGACGGGCCGATCCCTCTTCCAGAGGAGTCCTACCGACTGTGGTGTGTGCTTGAGTGTGATCAAATGAAATCACAAAAACCCTCGACACCTACTGTGAACAAGTAGGTAGAAGACGGAAGGACAAAGAAAGAAAGAAAGAAAGAAAGAAAGAAAGAAAGAAAGAAAGAAAGAAAGAAAGAAAGAAAACGTACATATATCGTCTTCAAACGTTCTAAGAATTAATCAAGGATCTTTCATCGAAATTCGCTAAAATGCGAACAATTATTCTGGAGAACTGATACGCGTGATGGAACACAATTCCGAATATACAAAAAGACAAGCCGCACAAAACGACAGACCCCTAATGCACAGGATACCCTAGAAATGTGCATCCTCGTAGCCTATCCTAAATCAACAGAACGCCTGCCTACTGTAAATAATACGGTGCTCTTTGAGTGTTTGTGGCGAGACCGTTTGTTGCATTGCACAAATATACGAAATGTAAACTTGGTTTACGTATTAGTACGCTGAAGTGTAAACCTTTCAGATTCAAAACCTGTCAAAAACAATCCTCGCCTGCGAAGGGATTTCTCCGTTGCCACTGCACCCAGACCAGTTCTGGCGTCTACCCAGCCTCTCGTTTAATGGTCACTGGGAGCTTTCTTCCTGGAAGCAAGGCGGCCGAAGTGTCAACCTGATCACTCTCCCCAACATAAGGTGGGGTCATAAAAAGAACTAATACAGATTCTCCCCTCATCCGTCTACCTAGCAGTTACCTCTCCTCTGCGTGCCATCCCCCTTCCCATCAGCTATCACTTTTATTCTGGACTGTCTGTTATGAATTTCCACTGATCAATCAGTAAACTGCATTTTACTAAAGCAAATATCACCGTATTTACAATAAATGTATTAGACATTAAGTAATAAGGACGACTGCGAAATTAAACAACACTAAAGTAAGATCTGCGCTCGTCTGGGGTATAACGCAACGTCGAGTTGTAATCCTTTACCGACGTTTCGGAACAACGTATCGGTCCCATCTTCAAGGGTCAAGGAGTCCAAGAAGAGTATCTTGACCCTTGAAGATGGGACCGATACGTTGTTCCGAAACGTCGGTAAAGGATTACAACTCGACGTTGCGTTATACCCCAGGAGAGCGCAGATCTCATCAGCATCGCGGCGGAAGCCTGACATCACGAACACTAAAAGTAAATGGTTTCCCTACTCTAAAGCATGGGGTCAGCCTAAGCTAACTGCTCTCCTACTTCATATCGGTTACATCCTTAGCTAATACGCGCGCATTTATACACACACGTCAGAACTTCAGACTAACGCCCTGCAAAGTCTCAATTCTTTTCGTTGCGGCCCCATAATTCTAGATTCTGCCGGAAGAGTAAAGTTACTTGCACCGGAGACACAAGGACCTTATCCGGCCAGTCACAAAACCGAAGGCCGTCCACGAAGTAAGACTAACGGAAGATGGTAATTCGATTCCGTAGTTTATTTACTTACCCGACATAACATCAAAAGCAATGGCAGCACCTGGGCGCCTGTTAAGTGTAAATCAGAGGCCTCCGCACCTCAAGAGCTACGGCGCTTAGCTTCTAACAATAGTCGGCTTTTGTCTCTGAATTTCCAAGTTGGGCTACCGGATGAATTACATTCCTGGAATGCTACAGGTTGTTCCTGAGTAAACTAATTGGGCTGCGAGCTGGAGTACCCGTTACATACGACACTGCGAACTCTTTAGAGCAGAGCACACGTCCATATGACGATCGCAGCAGCAGTGATCATTAAGGATACTGCCGCCCTCTACTCAAATGTAACAGTTTACCAAATATCCTCCAAGATCAACAAATCTGTTCGAAGGTAACAAAACCATTACGTCTACCTGTGAATCAATATCATTATACAGTTAACGTAAAAAAAATACAAAACTGAGTAGTCCCCATTACCTTACGTACACATTAAAGGCGTTCCAGCTATAAGACCAACCAATGACGCCACCTTCGGGAAAACAAAGCAACGGGTTCGACAAAGGCATGGCGATCCTCCAAAATTATACTGTAGCAATCGGGCAGATATTGCCTATTGCTACTGGAAATTTTTGTTGCTCCTTTGGTTTCACTGACCTTAATGCCCATTCAAATATCCGGAATTCACTGACCTTTACAGTCATTCATTTCAGCCATTTAAACATAATAATTTTGGTTTAAAAAAATATTTTCCCGTCTTCACCAAAAACTTACATTGTAAAAAGAAAATTCTTTGAAAATAGCTTTAACACGAAATTCGTACATGTAGGAAGTGAGCGCTTCGGAGAACGCATAACATTAATGTTTACGCAGAACAGAAAGATGCCAGTCCCCCCCCCCTACACACAAAAACAAACAAACAAACAAACAAACAAAGCAACAAAGGAAGAAGGAACGAACGAAATAAAGAGAAGAAAGCTACATGAGAGAGAAGTAAGAAACTGATAAAGCAGAGGAACACAGTCGGTGAATATCATTACACTAACAACAAGCATTTGGTATGAAGCTGGTCACTGCGGCTATACACCGCTGACTACCACAAGGATACTGTATCTTTGTGAGAAGGCAGAGGTGGAAGTAACGTGAGTAGTCGATTTAGATGCAGCTCATGTACATCTCGTTAGGAATGAACCGATACGTCCTTCCCACGTCATCACTTCGCAATGCTGCAGGCTGCCTCCCGAAGGCCAGTTAGTTCATCGCGCTGCATTGAAATTTTGCTGCCGTAAATTATCCAAAATTCTTCATACAGAGATTAGTGTCTTCTAGCATATGACGCCGTGCACCTTAGTACACGGGCAACAATGTTTTGGAGGAACTTCCGACACAGGAACCTCCAGCTTTAGGGAAGAGGAATGAATCCTTAAGACGGGGGCTGCAGGTTCTTCCAAAAGTTGGTTAACGATTTACCAAATTACACGGTGTCACATCTCAGAAGACCATAACGCTGATTATTTCCTTAAATTACATGTGGCAAGTATGGAAGAGGCGACAAACTACCTAACTTCATGCAGCCGAATCCTTGAAAAGCTAAGAGTTCCTCTGCTAGTCAAAAATTCCCTACTTTTTATGGAACCTGAAGATTCATTACCGTGTTCACAAAAGCCCGCCATTTACCCGTACCCTGAGCCTGGTAAATCCAGCAATCTATGTCCCGTTATTCTAATTATTGAAGACCAATTTTAGTATTATCCTCCCACATACGCCTAGATTTTACAAATGGTCTCTTGCCTTCAGGTTCACCCACCCAAATCCCGTATGCACCTCTTCTCTTCTCCATACGTGCCACATGTTCCGCCCATCTCATTCTTCTAGATTTGATCACCCGAATAATATTTGGTGAGGAGTGTAGTTTATGAAGCTCTTCATTATGCAACAAGAGAAGAGAAACGCACACGAAATGTTGGTAGATAAATACACGTGAAGGAATGATACCATATGAGAGGATGTCGACTGGATTAATCTGGCTTAGAATGAGGACCAGTAACGGGATCTTCTGAACAGTGTAATCAGCTTCCAAGTTACATAAAACAAGGTAAATTTCTTGACTGAGTAAACTAACAGTTCCTCTAGATGGACTGTGTTCCAGGGAGTCAGTTATTTCCTTACATAAATATATCGCAACCCCAAGGGTTTAATACGTATCTAGGCCTAGGCCTGTGTATACACGCCTATGCTAGCAAGATGTGGTTTCAGGGATATTGCTTAGCATCTCTAGAGTAGAATCATACAAGGGGCACCATTTAGCAGAAGAATGTCTGGATGGAGTTATCACTACGACTCTCATGCGTTTGTTTAGGCTGACGAAATCAGTCTCAGATACCACGTGGAAAAAGGCGGAGATAAGAGAATGTTGACACTGCTTATTGCGTTCAGATGTTTCACAGCGTTCTACTTTTCTGAAGCGCAGCTGAATCCGGTAGGCCTTGAAATTTTCATATCTACGTAAAAAAAAAACTGGAAGATGTTACTTCCCATCAGTAAAGCACCTAACGTATTTGAAGCCCACCTCGAACCTAACCAATCTCGGCTGGCAAAAATGGTTCGTCACACACTCACGTCATACACATCATATACCATTACAAAAACACAATACACACAATACATCATGTATCAAGGAAACACAAGACCAGGCAACGTACGTATAACGTATGAGGCGCGTTCGCGTAACCACTGTTGCCGCGGGAAAGCAATAAATATTAAACAGTATGAGCGTGAACCTGTATCGTTTCCTTAGTTATCCGGCATGCAAATCGCATCTTTTCTGCGCCGTATTTTCATCTGTGGCCTGTCTGGCTCTACCATATTTTTCCACGTTTATCTCATAAACGGCATGATTGTCAGAAAAAAGTTATTGAACATAAAATATGTTTTAATTTTCTCTACAAGTTTTGTCTGAAACATTTCTCATTCTGAGAACAATTCAGCAAGATATTATCATAAATGTACATAGATCTTCACGCAAAGTGCCCGTTATTCTTGTCAGATTTTAATCAAACTTGAATTTTCTGAAAAGGTTTTCGAAAAAATCCTCAAATTTAATGAAAATCCGTCTGTTCCATACTCACAGACATGAAAATCCGTCTGTTCCATGCTCACAGACATGAAAATCCGCCTGTTCCATGCTCACAGACATGAAAATCCGTCTGTTCCATGCTCACAGACATGAAAATCCGTCTGTTCCATACTCACAGACATGAAAATCCGTCTGTTCCATGCTCACAGACATGAAAATCCGTCTGTTCCATGCCCACAGACATGAAATAACGAAGCTAATGGTCACTTTTTGCGATTTCGCAAAAGCGATTTTAACGCATTAAGTTCGTGAGGCAAGGGTGAAAACTGCGATTTCGTCAACTGCACTGACGTACCTCAAGTACTTACTCTTGCCGTCAGGTCAGACAGTACCAGTTGCAATGTTCCCTCTAAGCTGCACGGGTGCGCGGCCGCGCAGTTAACTGAAATGCTCCCGCGCACACTGAATTGTTGCCGCGCAGCTGGAATTTTACCGTTTTCATTGTAAATACTCTAATTATGCATATTATAAAAAAGAACTTTCAAAGTGCCACGCAGACATCAGGTCGCATAAAAATTTTCTGCTCACAGTAGTAGCAGGTCCGCGCAGCTGTAAAAAAAATTAGAAGGAACGTTGCCGAGTTGTCATAAAATCTCTCAGATACAAACCGCTCCAGAAACAGCCTCGTCTACACAATTAGGTCAACTGACGTAAACGGGCTCCCTATAACATGGTAACGTCACACACTGTCCCTGATAACGTGTCAGACTTAATGCTTTTAAAGGTGCATTGGTTACAACCGACACCACCTCTTTTCATGTCAAAAAAAATTCAGCATTCTGCTCACAGAGAGTATTTACGTATTTCATAAAATTTCGGGACTAAGCGGCGATTATTTCTTAGAACAGCCTTTCTGTGTGGTAGGAATTCGATGTTTAAATATTACTAGGTGTACGACTCATCTTAAGCTTTTCCCTTGTCACTAAAACATGGCGCGCCCTCGGGTTTCAGACAGAGGAGGCGATGTGGAGAAAATATACTCAAGCAGTTGCGGACAACATGCGAGGGGTTGTCCTGCAGGTTGGTGGTTGGGCAGGCGGCTTACAAGTCCCCATGTAAAAGGAAATAGTACAAAATATTACACAAGCCTTCGGGCTTGGACTGATGCTGTGCGTAGGGTCCACTGGTCACCCCTTGCAGACAGGAGAATTAAATGTTCGGGTTTCACAAAAGATTGAGAACTTTCTGACCAACTCGGCGACTGTTGGTTTCTGAAGGACTCCGCAACATGCAGCTTTCTTACGTAAACTTCAGGTTTCAAAGGTTTTGGCTGAACAATGTTACTGCATAACCGGAATAATGAACAAGGCGATCTGCTGCTGAACAGAGATTATTAGCTTAGCTTGTCACATCATCACTTATCACCAAATAGTTCAAGTGTAAGCCAGAGATAACAAAATAGCCGTCGTCAATCTGACGTATCCTAACTGAAGCACTTGTCTCTCATTCCGGTTCGGAAACTGACCTGCAAACCAGCTAAATAACTCAAGTTATCGTGTTTCCTTAATCCCACTTGACGAATTATAGAGTAATTACTTACGTAACAGACCACAGGTCACTCTAGAATCCCTCCCGACTTATCACTCACAGTCATGCTGTCATCAAACTGCAGCAAAGTGCGAGCTTTTTAGAATTTTGCAGCTGTGAAGACGATGCCTCTTCTTCTTCTTCTAGTACACTGCGTCGCATAATTGGATGATTGCTGTCCAACCTTTGGGGACAGCGTGGAGGTACCTTCTTCAAGGATCGAATACCCAATGATTAAATAACATTTTACCACCACACTGTCCCACAACGTCGGACACCAAGCACCCACTGACGCCGCGCAATATCCCGGAACAGCTGAAACCCCAGCTTCATCGACGATTCAGATTATGCCTTCGGCAAGACATCCTGATGACGAAAGGACCAGGTTCCTCTGCAAAGTTGGTACTACACGACACTATTTCGCAACCCAAAAGACCGCCACCTTGTAAGTATGAGATCTCATATGCAGCAAGAGAGTGAGTGAGAAGAAGAGAGTGTAGTGAGAATGAGAGGTGAGAATTTCTCACTTCGCACGTCTGTCGACATTTCAGTAAACACATTTGTTACGTAAAGCCTGTGTACTGACGCACCTGTAATATTCATACAGACCTTCATGAGCCGTTCAAAATTAAATCAATGAAAAGACACCATATAAAGACTAGTAAAGTAGTTCGTTATGTTCAGCAGTTCTAAAGAGCTCTGGATTTTCAGTACTTTCAAATAGTCCAGCTGTTTACTTGTAGGCCTGTATGTGTTCTGTTCTCTCTGCCGGGGTGTACAACGATTTCAATGCTGACATATAGTGGGCCCTGAAAATAAGGAAATAAAACGGAAAAAAGAAACAAAGAAGAGACGAAAAGAATGAAAGAAAGAAAATGAAATTCGTTAATTTGGCTACTACTGTACGCCATCCGCTTGCAGCATTCGGCAACACACAACGTTCGGGTGCCCTTCTGTTTACATTCGGGCGGTGCCAATTATAGCCTAAGATGTTGACCGTCCAGATCGAATTTCATCGAGTTTACCTCGGTCCCACCACAAACAGCTAGGACAGCGGCGACCGACCTGCGGCCCGCCACGTTGTGTCGTGCGGTCCGCGACTAAATCCGGAAATTTTATATAAACTACAAAAGTTACACAACGACTTATAAGGTTAGGTATAACCATTTACTGTGATTTTCACACGTGCGGCCCGCGGTCCAGCCCGCAATAACGGCTGTGGTGCTTTGCCAGAAAAAAAAAAAAAAGTTGGACACCCTTCTGCTAGGACAGCACCTTGAGCCGAATCACATGTCCAGTGTTCCCTCTAAGCTGCGCGGGCGCGCGGCTGTGCAGTAACTGAAATGCTCCCGCGCACACTGAATTGTTGCCATGCAGCTGGAATTTTGTTAGTATGCATACTACCAAAAAAATTCGAAGCGTCGCGCAGTCGTAAGGTCGTATAAAAATTTTCTGCTCAGAGCAGTAGCAGGTCCGCGAGGCTGTAAAAATATTAGAGGGGTATTCGCACACCTCCCACGTCCTTCTCAATTCGCTATTCCCCATTATTCTACTCCTGTCAATATGAAACCAATGCAGTGTAAATACGCGCCGTCAAACGGACAAGTTAATACAATTCTGGGAAGCTTTCAGTTGGTAAGGACCACATGGCCAAACCTTAATTACTGTGATTCTTCTTCATGCATTCTATACACCAGCTAGATACAGTTAAAGCACTATAGGAAAAATAACTGCTTGACCATCCGTAAGCACGTTTCATCTGCAAGAAACTCATTTAGCAATAAAATGTGGTATTGGTGTAAATATTAAATCTTACTGGGGAAACTCTGTACCTTTGTCTACGCTGACCGTTGTAACCACGCTGCATGATCAGTAAAAATCACAACGCGTCTGTTCAGAAGAGTGCGTCTAATATCCTTGATCCATCCCAGATAGAAGTACGTTTCCTTAACCTTCTAAAGCCTAGCGGTAACTTTACATACCACCAGGTTTAACAATAAAAAATTCTACGTGGTGCCCACATTGCGTTTATGTGTTTTGTAAGGATCTCAGAACAAACTTCTGCCTTATAAAACATTAAGAGACTGGTTTTTATAACCGAAGTGGAGAGTGTTTACAGCGCGGTACGCACCGAGTCCTTATATAAAACAGATACGCTTCGGCTTTAAAGTGTGCTTTGAAACACATGTAATGTAGTTCCCTCTTTGTACAGCGTGGCATAAAGCCCTGAAATTTCAAAGGGGAATTGTTGCGGTTATCAACAGCACACTTGATCACACTGTACCTATTTCACTGTGACTCACTCTTAATACATCACAGCCCTTTACGGACACTGAAATCTCTGTAACACTGAACATGCAAGCCATAAACTTGAAAAAGTTAAGGAAAGACAACCACATAGGTCTATATAAGGAGACACTAGACTTCACAGAATTACAGCAGCAGTGCTGCTATCTACAGACACACAGCATATCTATTTCTGAAGAAATTGGCACTGCAATACCGACTGCGAATACCTTCCATTTGTCTTTTACTATCGTAATCTTCTGCTCCTATTCGCAAACTACCTTCTGCCTTTGCTGCAAACAGAATGTTAAGATCGTAAACCAAACAAAGTAAAGGCTTGGACTAGTGAATACAAAACCTGTCTTCAAAGGCCGTAATTCATTATAGAGTCTTGGTAACGAATTAAACTGGTAACGAATTTACTGCTTAAAACTATCAGCAGCTAAATGCTTTAAAGTTTTTTTTTTAAGAATATGTGCCACCAATAAAGTGTTCACCTTTGATGGCAAATAATAAACACATCAGACGGCTTTTCCTGGGAATGCAAGGCAAAAATGTCCGGTTTTTCTCTCAGAGATTCGAGGTGATTAAATTCTTCAAAAATACACATGCGCTCTCTCTCTCTCTCCCCTCTCCCTCTTTGTGGAAGGGGAAGCAATATATATTCAAAATTATTAACTCGTCATGTGATTTGAGCCGAATGGAGTTGGCGAAGCTTGCGTCAGACTGAAAGGCTGTCACCCAGACGGCTGATAGAATTCCGCTTATGAGCGATCATATTTCATTCCACAGTTCTGAACAACTTGGCTTTTGCTTTATACAGCATTGTAAAAGTCTACTACTTCGATAATCGATAGTTTTCATCCCTTTCCGCAAATAATCTAGTCAGCCTCGAAACACAACGTATGTATGGGTTTATATACGCAACAAACGACACCACTGGAGTGGTGTGTAACATCCGCAAAATGAACGAAGCAAGCCTATGCTAACATGGATCCTTGGGCACATCGCTTTCAAGCTGGGCCATTTGAAAAGAGAAACACCCGTGGAGTGCAGCAGCCGTACCCGCATTGCAAAGCTCCCTCCATAAGACCCACCCTTCTGACGATCAAACATGCAGTTCGTATTCCCGCAATGCGATTTGACAATGCTTCTGTGCTGAACACGTTCTGCGAATACACACAGTCACGACGAAGACTCATATGTACATCATGTCTGGCCGTGTTTTCGATGATGTAGTTGTGTCACGTCGTGTTTGCCGGGACATATTTGTCGGTCGCCGAATTCCAACAGAAAAAGAAAGTGTTCTGGTATCGGTGGGCGCCGTAGGGAAAGACAAACATTCGCATTCGCGGCAGAAGAACGAGGAAAGTAAAGGACAGTCCAGTTACCAACTGGAGGACATAATGCGTAACGCTGTTGAATATCCAGGAAGCAGCGCGCGGATAATCAGAGCTGCGGAACACTTTGACCATTCGACTGTTTGACAGTCTTTCGTCAGCAGCTCCTGAGTCCTCACCGCCTGTAGCAAGTGCAAAGCCTATGCCAACAACATTACTCAGTAAGAGAGGCGTTTTGCCAGTGTCTCTCGCAAATATGTGCGAACAATCCTTTTTCCTGTCCCTCATACAGCCCGCAGACGAGGCAGGATTTACTCGTGATGGTATCACAATCCTCCGCAATCAACATTCCTTGCAAGATGTCAATCCACACAAGTAATATCGTCACGACACCAACGATTTTCAAGAAACGTGAAGGTAGATGTAAGTGAAAATACGCTGGTAGGCCCTCATATTTCGCAGAAGAGGAGAGCAGCAGCAGTTTATCATAGCAAACTTCCAGAGTTACTAGAGGATGTTCCACCGCCGACAACAGTGTGCACATGGGTCATGCACGGCGGTGCTCCTCCTCATTGTTGTTAGAAGAGTTTATGTGATAAACAAGGAATATATAAAGGAGAATCAACTTCATTTTGCGCAACATCATCTGACTTAAATCTGCTCGATTCTGCAGTAAACAAATATTTTATTCGCCACCTAAAGCGCAGAATTCATGAAATTTGTACTTCAGACGGCAAATAATACACAACAAGCTCGGTAAAATGTACACAATTACATCTAACATTTTATATATGGGGTCATCCCAACAGTTGTGTTCGTGCTACGGCAGATAATAACGTATCGAAAATACAACATAGGGTACGAGATACGATGACAATCAACTAGTAAAAGGTCTGGAGTTTTTGGGCTTGAGCGACAATGCTTAGTAGCATACACAACGTATTGCCTGGAAACACACGCACATGATTTCGAACACTTTAAGTAACTAGATGTCAAAACAACAATCTGTGAAGTTGAAATAAGCGATTTTTTAAATAAACACTTCCCTCTGGGCAGGTTCACACTTCATTTTTATGCTTCTCCTTTCAAGATAAAATAACTCATAGCTAAAAGACGAAGCATAAGAGGACCCATGTTTATACGGACGTTCTCTGAGGATGTACGGAACACGCCACTAGAGGGGTGGTGTGGCTTTCGTGAACATTCTGTATATCTTCTTATTCTGCCGTTCAGTGATTGGTCTCAAGCTATTTAAACTGCATCTAAGTGTTTTATTGCATTTTCTACATCTTTATATCCGTTGGTTGGTACGCAATGACAAGTTCTGCGAGCTTGATATTGTCCACTCAGCCATTTTTCTTTGTGGTCACCTGTGCTTTCGTCTACCAACACATAAACCATTTAGATCTTTTGTACATTTAATTTATAATTTCTTCCTCTTCAGTACATATCTTAACCTTTTAAAGCCTAGCGGTAACTTTATACGACCAGGTTTAATATTAAAAAATTCTACACGGTACCCACATTGCGTTTATGTGTTTTGTACGGATCTCAGAACAAACAGCAACTTTTGCCTTATAAAACATTAAGAGACTGGTTTTTATAACCGAAGTGGAGAGTGTTTACAGCGCGATACGCACCGAGTTCTTATATAAAACAGACACGCTTCGTCTTCAGAGGGTTAATACGTCTTTTAAGACTTATTTCTGCTGCTTCAGTTTTGTTCACACACTTCTTTTTATTCGAGGCTTTTTAGGGCTTTATCAGTATTCAAACATCTTGTAGAAGCCACTGCCTTTCAGATGTTAGTTATGTTCTCTTCATCGTGTGGACGATACAACAAATTTCGGCACAAGTGTTCAATAATAAAACAAACTGGGATAATTTTGAAGATCAGTAGGCCGATTGGCAGTGACACAAAATGCACACCATCCACAGGCAGGGTTAAAACCTGGGACAATAAAAGAAAGGTTTATTTCTCCGGGTTCTCCTCAGTTGTTCAATCACGAGGAAGGAGGAAGAGGGCAGGAAGGAAAGAAGGAAGGACATATGGAAGAATTAGCTTAAGAAAGAAAAAGGACAAGAGATGCACTGTACGTATAACGCAAACATGAGGCGCGTTCGCGTAACGACCGTTACCGCGGTCAAGCAATAAGTATTACATATTCTGAGTGTGTGTCTTCAGCCTTGGTTATCCAGCACGCAAAGCGCATGCGCTGCATTATATTGTTATCTGTGGCCCTTCCGGGTCCACCGTATTTTTCCACATTATCTCATAAATGGCACGATTTTTGGAAAAGGTTATTGAGTATTAAATATATGTTTTCACTTTTTCTGCAACTTTCGTCTGAAACATTTCTCATTCTACGAAGAATTCAGCGAGATAGGCCTATTATCATAAATGTACATACCTTTTCATGCAGGAATGCCCTTTATTCTTTTCATATTTTAATGAGACGTGAATCTTGTCGACAGATTTTCTAAAAATCCTAAAATATCAAATTCCTTGAAAATCCGAGCCGAGTTGTTCCGTGCAGACAGACAGACAGGACGAAGCCAATAGTCGCTTTTCGAAAGTTTGCGAACGCGCTTGAAAAAAGACATTCGTCGACCATTCAGCTGGTTTTCTACATGCCCAAGGCAGAACTCTCAGATAAAGGTGAAATAATACAAGTAGCATACCTGCCGGTAATGAAAGTTAACTCGTGGCCTATTTAACGATGCTGAATCATTTACATACGTTATGTAGGGTCGTGTTGAATTTAAGGTTTATGTATGAGAATCAGCAAGGATTGTAAATGAATTGGAAAATTAGGAAAAAGAACCCGGTAACTTCCCAAAAGCCTAAGATATTTATCGTTCGAGGCAACCTCCTCTTGTGGCACTGGTGGTGACGGAGTTAAAAATAACTCTAACCCATGCGGATTTCGAATCCGAACTATGCTTTCAAAATTCCGTCCACTGGGCACAAAAGACATAAACTTCAAAATAATTTGCGCTAGAAGACCTTGTCAGTCACGTGTGATGTCGTCATTAACGGAGATAGCCAGCAACAGATATGTCACAAGGAAATATTAACATCAATTATACACCTTGGGGCTGTACTGCAGGCAGCTCCGTACAATGGACGGATCACGATCTAGCAATTACCATCACGTCTTAAACTCAGCAATACAGTTTGACGTGTTAATGTCTTTCTGATGGTTTCCGACAGAAACAACACTGGAAAAATCTGCTATGATTTACATGACAGACTGTATTAGTTTCTTGTTTTGCTCTTTTCTTGTATTGATCTTACATCCCTCTCTGTTCTTAACGTTTGCTGAATGCAGACATAAAGTTATCGTAAGCAAAGCTAATCAACAGGGCATGCTACAAACAGATTCGTTACATACATAATATAAAGAAAGACGTTTCCTGTAAAACCTATGTGAAAATTACGGTTTTCTGGGATGTCACAATCTGATTTGATTCACGCTCTCGAAGGAAATACTAAAACAGTATCTCTAATCAGGCCATCATCTCTTCTTCCCACATTCTTTACCGTTCATTATGCACGAATCATCCTATCTATCGACGCTATACTCTCGTAAAGTGGAGCACCTTCAGTATCGTTAAATAAACCATATATGAATAAAATAAGCATGACAGTTACACGACTTCTTTTCATAGTGATTTACACGTTTCGTATTTTACCGGAGTTTACTGTAATCTCTTTATATCTACTTAATTAGATATTATTTACATTTTATGCGTCATGTATGCTACAGCGCAGCTTAGTAGGTTCCGTAATGAATCGAATTGTCCAGCTTCGGCGGAGTGCGTGCCGCTGAAATACTTTTAGTTAAACGTTCTAAAATGCTCTTTCTAAGCTTACTTAAAAGCATTTTATGCCTCGGACGTTTTCATGTATTCGTTTCTAGGAAACTCTGAATACTGACGTTTGGGAACAAAGTACTGGTTCTTGGTTTTGGAGAATTGAGAATTTATATCAGTGAAGCCCAGTGGCAAAACGGGGATTTATAAATGCGTGCCGGGTGTCATTCGGTAGCTTCAAGAGACAGTCTGGTGAGGAGGATGCTCTGACATTTTCGCGTCACATACTGACAAATTAAGACTTGAAGAAATTAACAAACTTCGAAATAAATCCCACTCAAATAAATAAATTAATAAACAAATAAAATAACCGCCAATCATACCTACATTTGGACTATATTTTTATTGTCGAAGGCGTTACATGTTTCGGCTTACTTATAAGCCACCATCATGCAGAGACCAAAAATATACATGACAAAAACTACTTACATAAAACATATCTTTATCAAAATTACTAAGATCTCAACTTGCATTTGTTTAAAATATCTTTAAATAGATTTTTCGTGGTATGTAAGTGTTTTTCCTCATATATATTTTTACCCTATGCCTTATGATGGCCCGTAAATAAGCCGAAATGTGTAGCACTTACGACAACAGAAATATTGTCCTAATACAGTTGTGGCTGACCGTCCTTTTGTTCATCCGTTTCCTTGCGCATCACAACGGGATGTCTCAGCATAAGGCAATCCACTTAATTATGTACAAAATCAGCGTCGTTTCTTACACCTGTTCCAGCACTTACACTGAAGATGACAAATACGTTTTCTTCAAAAATGGCGTGCATAAAATGACGCCGATCAAACCCGTAAGACCATACTATGCACACAAAAGGGGACAAAACAAACACAAAATTCCCCATCGTATTTTTTTGTGTGTTCCTTTTACGGCGCTGTCAGTATTTCAGACTGAGCAGAATGGCTGATGCATTGTAAAAGATTTGGGGAAAAAAGCAGTGACGGCCTAATCGATTAAATATCACAGTTTTTTTCCTATATAAAATGAAGAAAATCACGAACAGCCTCCCTCGATATTGTATCTGTGGCGACAATCGAACAGGAAAGTCCCGCATAACACGTCTGCAGCGTCACCACCACACCAACCTGCTGGAATCTTCTTAGTTACTTCGACTTAAAATCGCCGTCAGTGGTTTCATAAATTATCGTCGTTGGATTTACGGGAAAGCTAGAAGGTGCGTTATTTTTGGTAGAGGTACGTATTATAATCTGTCAGCAAGTGGCAGCACATTAGGACACACAGCGATTAAATTAACGACAGAGTTCGCAATAATCAGCACACCAATGTTTTCGCTTGCATTATTGCCCAAGTCAGCTGCTTCTCTTCTTCTTCTTAGTCCTTCCCTCTTCTACCTACCTGTTCACAGTAGGTGCCCCGGCTTTTTGTAATTTCATTTGATCACACTCAAGCACACACCGCAGTCGGCAGGACTCCTCTGGACGAGGGATCGGCACGTCGCAACCCAAACACTGTACAAGACAAACATCCATGCCCCCCGTGGGATTCGAACCCACGATCCCAGCAAACGCTCGGCCGCAGACCTACGTCTTAGACCGCGCGGTCACTGGGATCGGCCAGCTTCTTCTCACTGCCCTTATTATATCCCAATGAAATTAGTTACCCAACCCCGGAGAACTGTGTGATTCAAATGTTACGACAGACTACAATAAAGGAAAGTGGGAAAGTTTGAACTTCAGCGGAAATTTGAAAGGCGTCCATTCTGTGCATTTCGGACCAACGTATTCGTTTATTTAAACCAAAAAAAAAATTAACAGTACGAAATACACACAAATAGTCCAGACACTACTTCGACAAGTTGCGGTAAAAGTATACCATCCTTGGGGAGTAACACAGGTTTTGAAACTTTGTAAATATTATTTCACCACCTGTAGCTAGTTTTAACCTTGGCACGTGTACTCCCTGAAGATGGTACACATTTAGCGAAACACGTCGGAGTACTGTCCCTACTATTTGTATGTATCTGATATCGGGAACTTTGTTGGGTTTATTAAACTAACACATCAGCGGGAACAGTCAAAATTCTGGAACTATAAACATCGAAATACCACCTGACAAATTTATCTTTTCGCCACATAGCGACGGCCGTCCGCACAGCCGTCTGCTCACTTGTACTCTACATAACTACCTTCACTTTAATTTATTTTCATTCCTAACAAGTGTCACAAGCCTAGATCTGTAATGGCAGTTTGATATTAGAACAAATTATGTCGTATCCCATGCTTTCTGTTATGAGCATTTTAGTTTTGCGCATAATTTACAAGCTTCGGGGGGGCGGGGGGGGGGGTGGAAGCCTAGCTCTGTGTTTAATACTTTAGAGGTAACTCACGCCTCCACGTCCCAATTAGGCACCGTCGCTAATGCACATAACTAATCGCGTTTCAGCCCGTAAATGATCCAAAAGTCTCTTCCTGCTTTAACACTCCATCGTTGGTCTCAAGGGAAAAGTCACTAACTACATTCTTGAAGGTTCTGACAAAAATGAGCTTCATTTATGGGAATTTTTAAATTTGTTTACGTTTTAACAAACTGGCAAGCCCGAACAGTATTCTCGAGTACAGGAACTTGCAACAAACATTTTAGCATTTAAAATAATCATCACTGCATTAAAAGTAGAATTATTTTGGCTACTACAAGCCACTTCGCTAAAATGTCAATTTAATGACACTATCTACATCAACGGTATGATCAGCCCTACACCTCACACAATGTAACCGAATCATATCAAGAAAGAAAAGGGGACAGCATCCCACCCGTGCTTCGCTCTCCCGCCTTCCCGTCGAACCGACGGCTCCCTCAATTAATGTTTACCTATCCATGGGGCTGGTCTCCTTCAAATCATCAATTTCCATTGCCTAAACCGAAAAGAAGCATATATTCGTATGATGGTACCCCTGTTATTCAAATACAGTACAACGACTCGTTTCGTACTTTTTCCGACTCACCACACACAACCATCCCAACTCGGAGATCCTACACAGGCACTACATCATGACGGCCTACAAGGGTGCAGAGCTATACTCCCACGCATTTTTAACCTCTGTACTAGACGGGGTCGAGTGGTCAGCTTCAAGCCTCAGCCGCTTTACTCCAATAACCATATTTTTTAGTGGAAGGGCACCGCAGCCTTAAGGCTTCTTGTGCAACCCCATGACGAAGATGATAATTATCTTTGTCCTTTACCAAGTGATGGAGCACCGGTGGAATGAAACTGACACGGGAAAACCGAAGTACTCGGAGAAAAACCTGTCCCAGTGCCACTTCGTCCACCACAAATTCCACATGAACTAACTCGGGATCGAACCCGGGCCTCCGCGGTGGGAGACCGGCGGCTAACCGCCTGAGCCATAGCACGATCTACCGTAACCATTACAAAAGACGCTCGTTGGGCACTAGGCGTCTGGACGCTCCGGAAAAGAGAAAATTTCTACCCTTGCCTGCAATCTAACCACTACTACCCGATCCTTCAGACCGGACCTTGGTCACCACATATTCAATGATTTACGCCAGTCCGTAAATGAACAAAGAAGCAAACATAATACGGAAGTACACGACACAATAAGGCCAGACGCACTCTACAAGTTATTAACTCGCATGTGAAAGATTATGACATATGACACCGAGCTATGACCATCATATCATTTCCCATCCTGCACAGTACATTTTCCACGATTTTATAAGTAACGAGGTATGGGTGGGAGTGTGGGGGGGACACAGCCAGTGCTAATATTCTTCTTTTCCCTTCATGAGTTAGACCCTTGGCCTGTTCCACTTCAGAATTAACTTTTGAAACTTCGAATCGTGTAGATATTTGGCAGGATTTCTTGGATCGGGATTGGCCCACCGCAAGGCCTCTAGCTGTACGAGAGAAGACAAAGAAACATCGCGAACACATTCATGTACCGGATGGGATTCCAATACGCGACCCCAGTGTTCGAGAGGTCGGACATTACTCGGCTTCAGAGAGTGCGGCCAGCATGATCGGCTGAACAGATAATAAATTACACAGCAGCACGCCTTTCGAGTACTGAAACAGAACGTTCAAACTCAGCTCTAAGAATAAATGTCTATCTATCATGTGATTCCTTGGTTACCCTGTAAACAAATGGGAAACTGACCACTATCTACGAAGGTGAATCAAAAATTAAAGCGAATCTGCCTGTAGAGAGGCTGCAATCGACACACAACGAAACCTAGCGGTTGTCTCAACAACTACCTACTAGGCATTGTTGCAACGAGTCAGTGTCAGGTTTAGTCAGTGTTGACTTTGTTTACAAATCTTCTTTAAAGATGGCGGTACCCTTTTACGTGAGAGATCGTGGCTTCAATCGCGCTGCAGTGCCAAGAAATGCCCACAACACAAACTCGCACAGCAACGGTTTAAAAGTTTACAAAAACGGTACTTCAGCTACAGGGCTTAGGAGTACCGTTTTCTAGCGAAGTGCACAATATAAGAAACCACGCAGTTCTAAATGGGGTTTCAATAAATAATGTCTTTCCCTGTTCTTCATTTTTATATCCCCGTAATTTCCTTCGCCACTGCTACGATCAAAATACGACTGTTACTTCTCGTACTGCTCGCTTTATGAAACGACACTTCCACATTATCACCACGTGTACCATATGTCTCACTGAATCAATCCTTTATGGATTTCTCAATGCATCTGTTATAACCAATGCAAAGCTGGGCAGCTGTCAGTACGTTACAGTGACTACCTGTCGGCCGGAAGACCAAGTCACAGAGGTTCGAATACCGGCTAGGACAGAGACCTGTCCCTTCACCTCCGATTTGAAGCCCAACCGGCCTCTTCCCTTTGGAGATTGGGGGAATTCTTTTCCCGGCGATACAGCGGTCGGGATGTGAAAGTGACCAGACACCTTCATCTAGTGCCGCGTTTAAGAATGCGTGCAGCAATACCTTCACCAGCAGTTTGCTTGCTGGGATTGCGGGTTCGAATCCCGCCGGGGGAATAGATGTCTGTCTCTTGTGAGTGCTGTGTGTTGTCAGGTAGAGGTCTCTGCGTCGGGCTGATCACTCGTCCAGAGAAGTCCTACCAAGTGTGGGGTTTCTGAGTGTGATCGTGAAGCCTCGATCACGAGACCCTGGCCCACTAGGGGCTGTTGCGCCATTGGAAAAAGAAATGCCTAATTAAGAGAAATGCCTTTTACGTAATACTACAGTCACTGGCTTCCTGTTAGTCATGGCACAACTGACCACCTAGTGTAGAAGTTAAGAAGCAGTGCAGCTAGACCTCTACTCTTCTGATTTGCCTTCGTGGCGTGGACAAGGACAATACCTTTTACAGCGTTATTGACCGTCATCCTTTCTGAATACGACTGACCTGGCTAAAGTAGTAGTTATTTTCTGTACACGAATTAGGGAGGTACTTGGTTCTGATTTCATTCAGGTTATCGCCTATCCAGACTGAAGGTTTTTCATGGCCTTCCTCAGCCTCTCCAAACCACCGGCTTAACAGTACCTTCAAAAATATCACAACATCTTCCTCCCAAATAACAATCCGCTTACCGCTCACGTCCATCTTCCCAATTTATGACGCAATATAATCTCTCCAGATGCTAAAGTGTTTCTAAAGAACCTACGAATATTACACAATGCTGATGTGAACGAGGATCTTTCTTCCACGCAGTGTGGCATATTTCGTGTGAAAAGGAGTTAAGCCCCTAAGTGTAATTACGGTTTTGGGTGTGGGCGTGCCTTAACTCAGAAGGGTAAACATTAGCACAAGCACAATATTTATCTTAAGCCAGTGGCCTACTATGACGGCTCAAGGAAGTCTGCCTGTTCGGGCGGGTGTAGCTAAAGCAGGCATTAACATAATTAAAACCATGTGATACTGCATTCCTTTAAACCCCAATTTAATTAAAACCTATGATATCCTACACGTTTTGGCACTGTTTATTTACTATCTTCATAAGTTCCATTTTAGCGAATAAGCCACTAAAATTTATGCAACGTACTTGTATACTACAAATGATAAAGTCCTACACATCCTAAAACATATTTCAAGACTACATAAAACCGGGAATAATGTAAAAAAGAATGTAAATAAAACACCGTCTCCAACTGGCATTCCGTTACCATGTGGACAACGAGACTTAGAGCGAAACCAACTACAGAGTCAAAAAACTTCACACCATCATAACACACCTCCTAATCCCCATTTCAATATTTTCACACATTTTTTTACATCCAAGCGTTTGTCTCCCAAAATATTTTCTCACTTAATTTCTCGACACACACACTTTTGCTTCTCTCGTCTATACGTGGCTGTGGCCAGGGGGAACGGGTGGAACCCCAGGCCACGTGGTATTATTCGTGCTGGATAAAGTGGAGCTGGGAATGGTTTTTCACAAGACAAACCCTCTAGCGGTGGCACTTTACCCAACGCAAATACCCTACCACAAGGACTGGCCCAGGATAGAGTCCGGGCTTCCGTCGTAAGAGGCTGGCGACTAACCGTCTCAGCTACGGCACGGCCCAAGACCGAGATTCGAGTCTCTGCCCGTCTAGATACAGCTTGCGAGATCTGAGGTTCTCACAGCGGTGCTGCTGAAGATTAAAGTCTTCTGAAATGTGCCACCGTGTCGCTGGGAGAGATGTTCCCACGTTTCGAAGAATAGTGACGCCTTCATCTTCAGACTCCAGCGACCCACGGAGATTTCGTCTTGGACTGCCGGACGCTGATTCTTGTTTAACGTCTCTATCCTGAAAATGAAGGCATCACGGACCTTCGGCGTGTCAAGAACTATTCCCCCAGCGACACAGCATATTCGAGACGGTCCGACTCAAGACAGTTTCTCACTGCAAACACATCAGACAGACTCTAGTATCCAAAAATACCTTAACCAATAGCCATTAGGAGATATTTTAACGAGTGTAAAGCGGCTGCAGCGTGAATCAAACATCCAGCGTCTTCACACCGAACGGCAGACGGCGTGCTTGCATCAGCGGTCTACTCCCACCACTGTTATGTTACTTTGCGAACGTTTCGTGCGTAAAGCGAAGAATCTGCTGCTCCACGCCACAAATAATTGAATGTTAATACACAACAGCGGGAATACAGGTCTACGATTGCTGTCCTAATCAAGCAACGGTTATTTCAGTAGCTTATAGCTTACATTAAAAAAAAACACGCGATAGCATTAGGCTCAGAATATCTAATGGGTTCTGGCAGGGAATAAACCGTTTCCTTCTCCTTCCAGATGAAGACATAATTAGTCTCCGAAACGTCGTATATATTCTTAAACAGACAATGATAAATATTCAACAAAAATTCATCTATAAAGATATTTTTGTTATAAAGCTGAAGAAAAAAGTCTACACAGGAAAATTACAACAGCAGCTCCTGCAAGTTCAGGGCACATCACATGCTTTAGGGATCCGAAGTGGCCCCCCCCCCCCCCCACGACAAAGACACACAGGTGTATGTTGCCTGTTCAGTTCACAAAGGAACTCTTATCTACTCAGCTGTAGCACTCGTTGTTTAAAGTAAAACAGCGCGAAAAGCCATACAGAAAGATATAAACATGGCAGCACAATAAAAATGAAATAAACATTACACGTTTTTCAGTGACGAATACATGCTAGTCTTATTAAAATCGAAAATTAGTTACATTAATTAAAATTTGTTTGAACAAAACATAAAATCATTTCCTATTCAGACTGTCACAAAAAGGGGACTGCTCTGTCGCCACTCGCTTTAAACTTCGCTTCAGAATGATACAACATGGTGTAATCATAGGGACTGCAGAGGGACTGGAATTGATTACAACACATTGCTACTATTTTATAAGAATGACAAGAATTCAATACGAGGATACGTAACGACAATAAATAATGATACACAAACTCGTATACAGGAATAAACACTGGAGCATCCTAACGCCGTATAAATTTTCAGGCCTTCACACCAACTGTTGATCAGTTGTTGGTCGTTCGAGTCCCGCTGCCAGTCGACGCAAATTTCACTTTTCCTTCTTACCTCACACTTCACACCAGAGAGATGGACACCAATTTAATTACTTATGGCATATGAAACGAACTGCTGTGTGTTGTCAGATAGAAGTCTCTGCGAGGGCCGATCCCTTGTCCAGAGGAGTCCTACCGAGGGTGGTGGGTCCGACTGTGGGTGATTGCGAAACTTGAACAACGAGGCAGCCTAGACTTCAGCAAGGCTGTTGTGCCACAAGAAAAAAAATATGGAATGGATAAGAGGTCGAAGTGCAGAACCTGTGGCGTAGATAAGGCCTCGCACGCCCCGTGGCGTGGGAAACCCTGGAAGCACGACATACTAAAATTTGTTGTTCTTTCGTGCTAGATTCCGTTCTCCTGACAGAAGGCAGTATTCTGGATCCCTGTTATGAGACCTGGAAGTAACTTCGCTAATAACTATAACGGAGCCCGATTATCTTGTTGCGGGGGCCCTTGGCGGTTTCTCTATGCCAGAGTGTGAACAGCTTTGCTCAAATAATGGAGGCATGGAATCCTTCGTCTAGGTCTTAACGGTTACGCCCTGCGGCGAACACAGACAGGTGTCATTGAAAAGATGACACTTAATGAATCCACAAGAATTCCTTAATGGAATTAATGAAGTTAGTAAAGGGCAGAGCCTAACACATTGTGGTACTTGTTTACAACACTGTTGTAGCAAATGTATTTTCATATAGAAAGTGTCTAATCCCCGAGTAAACAGCAAAACTTTTGTATGATTTCACTTTTCGATGTACGTAAGATGTGCGATTTTGTCTGGCCTCTGTAACGATCCTGAAATGACTGTACTCGGCAAAAAAAAAAGATTAAGTGTCCTCAGTACTTGACACACAGCAAATGACAGACTAACCTCACCTCTTCTGTCATATCGTCACATCGCATTCTAGAAGTGACATTTCTGCCACGTGCTGTCGACTCCCGTCATCGGTCACGAAATGGAGGAGGTATTTCCGCCGTCGGCTGACCAGTCTTTCTTACAAAGCATTCTAGAATCCTAATTACTTAAATGTAATTAAAACCTCTGGAAATAAAACGCACTCAGCGAGAGACGCTGAAAACATCATGTGTGGTTTAGGGTCTAAACGTTAGTAGCCCTAACTACTATAAATTTAGAGCCCATAAAAACTGTCAAACCCGAATTTCGGAGTAGTCCAAGCGGAACACCCGGATAACCTCCTTTTGCCGAAAGAATAAAATGTCACAAACAGAAAAAAAAATGAAGCTTCGGAAGTTATGGGGGTCGTTCCTATTTAAGGTGAAGACACATCTGTATTGGGAAAACACCTGCGGAAGTCTGTCCACAGTTTTGTGACCCTATATTGGGCTTAATTTTGACCAATCAATATCCTTTTAAGTGTGATCGTGAAGCTTCGATAACGAAGAGGCCCTGGCCCACTAGGAGGTGTTGCGCCATGGCGGGGGGGGGGGGGGGGGCGACTCTTTTTAACAGGTTAACTCTGTGAAGCAAAAATACAGAACTGTGACTGCAGCGTGAATGAGAGCCTTGTTTTTAACACATCCATCTCGGAAGGTTGACCCCCCTGACACTATCCAGCAACAAAATCGATCAGTAAACTTCCGATGGCCCTTCGGAACCGCAGTTAAGTACCTCGGTCGCCCAGATTTTCTTTGTCACCTCAGTGCATGAATCACTTCCCGGTAATTCCATTTCCATTACCACATAAATTTTTGGTTCAGTTTATCGGCCTTTAGTCTCTTCAATGCTTAAACACTTGCCTGACACTGCGATATGAGGTCATGAATCAATGTGCTAAAAGTCTCATTTCCACTGCCACACAAATTTCGTGTCAATATATTTACCATTAGTCTTTAACAGCTATACTTCCGAACAATTTTCAGTATTTAACAGGAAAAATAATGTTCTGAATACCCACGTGATCCTGAATTTGAGTGGTCTCCTGTGTTCTGGAACCAATGCTCTGTACAGTCACTCATAATGCCATATATTTATCTATAGCAGACAACACACAACACTTCATTACATCCCTTGATGTACTCACACACTTGATTGGCACACTTTGTGGTATTTCATCTGCCTGTTGTTCTATAAAAATTACACCTAACCACTCTTCAGACACTATTTTAGAACTCAAGGGTTGAGGGGAGGATAAGTCTGCCATACTGTAAAGCTATTTCATGAATACCATAAGCAGTACCGGTCCTGCTATTTAGGAGCATTGCGAGCCATGGCTTCTCCACCAGGCTGCTCTGCTATTGATTTTTGTGTGAGCCCCAACCAGGCCCTGTGGGGGGGTTGCGGGGTGGGAGGGTGTTACATAGAGAGCAGAGAGGGTGCGACAGAGACAGAAAGCCTGTATAGTTGGATCTATATAGCCCTGTTAGAGCTAGGAATCTGCCAACCTGCTGCATCCTGCCAAAACTGCCAACCTGCTGGTAATATTCCCACTAACAAAATGGAATTTTGAGTTCTGTGAAGTTACGACTCTACTTATGGAGTTCAACGTTCAACACACCATATGCATTTTTTATTTACTGGTGCATTCTCCCAGCTTTGTAATTTGCTGATTGCAGTATTGTCAGTCTGATTGTGATGTTTCATTGTTACTGGAAGTGTCCAACAGCAGCAATCTCATTGTCAATAACTGTCGTATCAAGTTACTCTGAACCTCACAACTTGTTCCAGACACACTAACTTACTGGGCACTTGGACACCCTAACCCCACACCTTAGACTCATATACCAAAGCGTGCAACCATCAGCCATTCTGTATATCACTTGTGTCCCACTGTCTGCATATTGATAATCACTCTACATGTGTCCTGGTGCGTGCATTCTCACACTCTGTACACCAAATTCTGTCGTATCGGGTACAACAAGATGCTAGCCACCCTTCAGGTATCTGGTATCTGAATTCTCCACTCTTCAAAATTTCAGTTTTTGTACTGCTGTATGCATACTGCCATCCTGGCACCTACTTTCTCCCACTCATCACACTAGCTTCTGTCCCGCTGTGTGCACATTGTCAATCTGCTTGTATCCCGGCATCATCCTTCTCCCACTCAGCATACGAGACTTAGTCCCCCTGTGTGCATACAACCAGTCTGCTTCTATCCTGGCACCTGCCTTCTTCCCACTCAGCATACCAACGTCCGTCCCGCTGTGTGCATACTGCCACTCCGCGGATATCCTAATACCTGCATTCTTCCACTCCACATATCAACTTCCGTCCGCCTATGCGCAATGCCGTCCTCCAATTTGTTTACATTCTCCCAACCATTCTGCATCCCGTCTCTATGCAAAGGCACTCTCGCATATCGCGCCTTCTGGCTGTCTGAATAGCCGCGTCATCTCTGCGCTTCTGTACACTCCCAATCAAACGCAGTATCTCATTTGAAACACGGTCTGCACACTCCCCGCCACTACGTACCTCACGCCTTGTATAATGTACTCGTATATACACGTCTTAAGTCACGCTGTGTTCACGCACATCCTACTTTCTGTGCCTCACAGTTTCATCACAAGTGCCTACAAACTCACAGGCTACCTGTAACCCACATCACATCATGGATCTCCTCCATAATCTTAGCCAGTACCCTGCAGTTGCC
This sequence comes from Coptotermes formosanus, assembly GCA_013340265.1. Lineage (NCBI taxonomy): Eukaryota > Metazoa > Arthropoda > Insecta > Blattodea > Rhinotermitidae > Coptotermes > Coptotermes formosanus. Next base: position 4,235,344 of record BLKM01000550.1, on the reverse strand, counting down.
ATGTTTAACGTGATGAAGCCTGCCACTTCTGAACACTGTACCGAGATGCCTGCACCACTTGCTACAGGCCTACATGCTGCCTGCCAGGTCAACACGCTTATTACTGCCAGACAGCCTGCAGGCTGGGCAATAACTGACCTTCCTCTCGCCACTCTATACACAAATTTCAGCGTTAAAGAGGCAAACTGCCATCTGAACAATACTGACACTAGTTAGTGTTTATAGCTTAAGCCCTAAAATGGATAGCTTCTCCGACGTCAGAATAAATCGATACATTTAAATTACAGTATCTTCTAGGATCGAAAATAATAAAACAGTTAAATCATACATAACCTGAAGTGAGCGCAGATCTGAGTTTTCAGTGGTAGTGCATATGGAGTGGTCTCTTGAATAGTGGTGACACGTAGTTGGGTACTGTGTACCAACGTTTCGGAGAAACCTGCTGCCTCCAACTTCTCGGCGAAAATCCCTCTTCTATCCTGAAGATGGAGGCAGCACGTTACTTCTAAACTTTGTTACCTGCATACCAAACTACACAGCGTCATGCCTCATAAGCCTGCACTATTTTTAAATGGATAAATTTTGTTCAACATGCAAGAATGATACATGGAACAGAAACTTCATTACACATTCTCCCGTCACACAGCTCGAAGACCATCACCAAATATTTGTTTTCTCACTTGTTAAACAGAGTGTGTAATTCTGATCCTTTGATTCTTTGTTTGTTTGTTTGTTTCTGTCCTTCTTCTTCTGCTTCATTCCTTTTCTATTTGTCTTTCATTATTTCCATTTATAATTCTTTCTTTCTTTCGGACTGCATTACGTATTCATTAACTTCATTATATTTCTGTCTTTCCTTTATTTTCATTCCTTTGTATAAGTGGTATTTAGATCGCCTCCGCAGCATTCGCATGTAGGCCAAGTTTGTTGGCATTGTTTCACAGCTGTACCACACAAAACACCGTCACGTTCATACACAACTATTCTAAACCCCGCACTTCTGTTTCCGTAGCAAATATAACGTTTCAGCGGTTTTAGCATTGTTCCTGCCACTGCTGCTGCTACGGGTGTTATTTCTCACCAAATGCACCACCATCCTACTAATTAGGAATTAAAATGCAGAATCTTTTTACAGCTGAAAAGCGCTCTTACTATCGCATATACCGGGTAAACAGGATAACCAACTATTTATTGGCTTCTATGTCAGTCAGAATGCATTCCGGTCAGCGTTCAACACTCCTATGGACTACTGCTCATGTATGAACCAGACCCCTTGATTATAAAGTGCAGACGTGTATGGCTTGTAAAACAATTGTTCTTTGTCCAAGCTTTGCAGAACACCGGGTATTCAACCAGTCTATTCTGGGAGACATATTACAGGACAGCCCACAGTGGTAGATGAACACACGGTGATCAACCCAGAGAAGACTGTAGTGATGTTGATCCTGTTTTGGTATGGTGATGTCGTACGGAATAGGACTCGGTCGCCAACGTTTCGGAAGAAACTGCTACCTCCATTTTCAGGGTAGAAAAGTAACCCGAGCGGGATATGTTGTGTAACGTGGGGAGGAATGACAAAGGCCAAGGCTATGTGCGACTCAGTGAACTGGTGGTCCTTGAAAAGGCTTGCGTACAGCCTCTCCGTCCATTCCCTCCCCCCCCCCCCCAAACATATCACGTACCATCATCCCGACTTATTCTACCGTGAAGATGGAGAAAATATGTACCTTCAAGACGAGCGGCAACATAGCCCCGTTCCACATGGCGCCATCGCCAAAAATAGGATCAACATGGCAACAGAATCGCCCTGATGTCTAAAGCCGCACAGCAAATACCTTCCAACGATTAGATCAAGAAATGTACTGAATCCGAATCCGATTAAATTAAATTTAGCAAAATAAACCTTAAAGTTCGTGTTTTTCCTACCTAAAATAGGCTTACTACAACATGGAGGTGTACAGAGCACGTAAAGATAAGGTCCACGCAGTTTCAAACCTCAGTATCACACGAACATGGGCCTCACGATCCGGGCGCTGTATCTCCAATAAAACAGCCCTAGGTACCGTTGGCTAGGATGCAGGGTGGACCCTAGGGCCGGTCTGGATGTCACAAGGAAGAAGCAAATTCTTGACCCTGGCAGTAATCCAACCAGTAGCCAATCATCTGACTCACGTACCTCTGTTCAGGTGCTTTATTTTATCCATAGGCGTAACTTGGGGGGGGGGAGACAAGTGGGGCAAATGCCCCCCATTATTTTTCAACCTAGGGACAGTTTATTTGGTTACTGAGTTGAATAATGGCAAATAAAAAATAGATATAAAAAATAAAATGAAAAAATTGCGTTTCATGGGACCAATTGTTACCTCTTTCAAATGTGACTCCTTTGTAAAATCAAGTCCCTAATACCCACGGTTACTTTTGGGCCCCCCCCCCCCCCCAATGTTATTAGCGAAGTTACGCTTATGAGTTTACCTGTTATTAACCACAATCAAGAAACCAATTCTCTGGCATTAGATGCCTGACAACGGACACCACTAACAGGCCTACTAAAATTAGTTACGGGACACAATTCTGAAACAGTTTCATACACCTCTCACCACAATAAATAACTTACTTAAGATTAATTTTCACATTAGCCTTAATTATTCAGACAACACTGCGAGAAAAAATTCGCCAACATTCAAATGAAACGTTTTGTTAATCAGGGATCTGTGATATATACAGTATATATATATATATATATATATATATATATATATATGTCGATGCCTCATATCGATACTTCCAGCCTTAACATGGCCGTGACGTCACTCAGAAACTACGTTCTGTGGTAACCATGGAAACCACTGTGTTACTCACAAACCAAGCATATTATATGAGACTGATTTATGGCTGTGGTGCCATATACGTTAAAAGGTTAAAAAGAAATGAAACAGCGGTGGACATACATCGCTTAAGAACTGACATTTCACCGTTGATCAGCAACGGTACAGCAGGGGACATAGATCACTTTTACAAGACAGAACAAGGCACGATCGTCTAGTAAGCCGGAAAAAAGACGCAGAACTTTGTATGGAAGGGTTTTATGAATAAGATTAAATAGACCAGTAAACTTATTTGGTACTTCCTGGTAAAAGACTGTCATTCTTGAAGTAAGAGTGACAGGTTCCCCATTCGACCAGAAATTCCTCTGAAAGAAAAAAAAATTATGCTATACAGAAACATAGACGGCAAGAAAGATGCCGTCACACAATGTACAGTTTTGTTCGAAACATAGTTGCCCAATACAGTTCTACTAACGACACAATTAACCACTTAAGGCACAGTGGTTACTACACTACCACTCGCTCCAATGCTTCAACGCTCTGCATTCTGTTCACAGGACGTAGCCTATTTATGGATACGTACAGACTGTACAGAGGCTATGCTACTAAAGAGCATTAACGTGTCGAACTTCGTAGAAGCAGTGGGTTTTTGTAAGGCACAAACTCGACTTCTAGATCATAATATAAAAGAACACCGTCAATCACAACTAACAATGTTCGTGATTTCAGGCTTCCGCCGCGATGCTGATGAGATTTGCGCTCTTCTGGGGTATAACGCAACGTCGAGTGGTAATCCTTCACCGACGTTTCGGGACAACGTATCGGTGCCATCTTCAAGGGCCAAGAAGTCCAAGAATTCTACTCTTCTTGGACTTCTTGGCCCTTGAAGATGGCACCGATACGTTGTCCCGAAACGTCGGTAAAGGATTACCACTCGACGTTGCGTTATACCCCAGAAGAGCGCAGATCTCAACTAAGAATGTTGATTATATATGAAAGGAACTTTTGTTTACAACATGTTTCGGCTTAAATGGCCGATCGTCAGATAACAGATAATGTCCAAGTATAATAAGAAGGATTACTGCACTGTAAGTTGTTTGAATTTAATGAGATTTCATTCTACAATTAATCACTTTATACTGAAGGGCAATTTAAGGCGTATATACTAGCCGGTTATATTGTAGTCTTTGATGGAAAGTAATTACGGGAATCTTTTCTCTCAGCCGTCTGTACATTTTGAACCGTTGTAATCAAGGTAAGTGCTGATAGATGGGACAGTATACTGCACGAGGCTTGGGTTTTATGTGGTCTTGAACGTAGACCCTTCTAGACACTACTCAGAGTAATTTCAGATACTACAGCCCGCGTTACACATTTTTCCATTCACACTCCTTGCAACCGTCCATACCGCATTAACCCACGTCACTTAACTACACAAACCGACATACCTGTCGCAACGCAGCGCATATGGTGATTGTAATGATGATGATAGTACTAATAATAATAAAGGTATAATATATTTTTTTAAATTTACATTTATTAACAAATGGTGTTGAGCAGATTCAACTTGCTTAGAACTGTGTCCGACAGCGAGCTTGTGAGAACACGATAGTAAACGGTCCGACTCCGAACAACACGAAATGTCCGTAGCTGAGCATGAATAAATTTTTCAAAAATGACCCTAGATCACGTGGTTATTATGAATTAATACATTTACGTGGGGCATCCGCTTATGATACACAAACGACAATGCAGAAACAAGAGAAGTCAGTCACAACGTTTGTAATATTTTAACGTATATTAAATACTATATTGCAACATGTTTCGACTTTTTTAACAAACCATTTTCAGGCAAAGTAAAATACTTAAGAAATATTATCATATACGCATATTTTACTGTGTTGTATGTCATACTCTTTCCTTGAGTATTTTACATTGCCTGATAATGGCGTGTTAAAAAGCCGAAGCATGTTGCAATATACTATAAAATGTACAGTTAACAATTAAAAACATTGTTGCGATTGCCTAGGCCGAAACAGGTCTATTAAGGCCTAACTCGTGGTGGATGATGATGATGATAATGATGATGTGATTGACTACTCTTCCTTTGTTGTATTAAGAATTACGTTACAGTTGTGTCTTTTATTCCGGTTAGTCTAGCTCAGGTGGTTCTCAAACTTCTGGCACTCGCGGCACAATTGCTACATTTATTTTTGAGGTATACTACAATTGGAAAAGGTAACTACAATTAATACTAAGAGTACACCAATTCTTAATTAATACCACTTACTTCATACAAGCAAAAGCAAAAATACCATGAAGCAGACAGACGATAAAGTATTGATACAAATATCGCATAAGCAGTGTTTTCCAAACTTTATGCAACGACGTACCCCCGGCTCATCAAATATTCCACCGAAACGCCACCCCATTTCCTAATTTCGCGTGCGTGCGCGCGCGTGTGTGTAGGTATGTGTATAAGTAAAATCCTAATAAGTTTTCCATTTTTAAAATTTCAATTTGCACGATCAATTATTCTATTCGAAGCCTCATGGCATACTCGGCGAGAGATCGCGGCAAAACGGTTGAGTCCAGCTTCTGTTACACTCTGTAGTTCTGAAACATGATAACTCTATAACCAAGAGGAAATGTCTAGTTGAGTACGACCTCCAAGTAAAAGCGTACACTCTCCTTGGCCATGAGTGGGCTTGCTGTTTTGTAGAAACTAAATGCTTCAGTGTGCTTGCAATTTGGGGTCTAGGTTACCGCCCACACGGGTCAATCTGTAATACAATGCTGATATAACCGCATCCCTTCCTTTCCCGCATAAGGTAAACGTACGGTTCTCACTACGAACGCCATGAAGGTACGAGATTATGGGGGAATGCAGGTATGGTTCCGCTCATTCTTAGCCTTGGCATTAGATGATGGTAAGTGGTCACATTCACGCCTTGGGCCCTTTACGCCCGGGGATATGGACTCGATGCCCCGTAAAAAGGAGGCTCAGTGGGCCCCACAGCCGGTCTGGACTCTTCAGAGAAGAAAAAAATCGTATGCCCCTGCCGGGAATGGAACCACGGTTCCTCACTATTCATCCAAATGGCAGCAACGACCCACTGCATCCGTGCAGAATGCCTTCTATTATAAAAGTCTACAGGTTCACTCCAATACAGGATATACACACACAAACTCTGCAAAATACATTTTATGTTTTCGCCTACCTCAACTCCTGCAGGCGCCCATAGTGATGTTTGCTTCTTCGAGCAGCGTTAAACCCACAAATTCAGCAAATTATACCTCGCTTGTGGAAATGCAGCAAATCCTTTCCATAAAAGATTATAAAACATAAAGTGAAATTGAGTTAAGCTTTACCATGACATTAGGAGTTGTATGAACGTTGTATTAGGCTAACGATATATTCAGAATGTAATCAAATGTACTGTTTTAGTGTTGAAATGTTCAACTTATAAAATCCTTTGGTGCTTCTGAGATTCGAACCCCACACTGTCCAGCCCGTAGCTAGTCGCTATATCGCCTACGCTATCCCGACTCCACCTTCTTATCATAATTCTAGTCTGAAGATGGAGGCACCAGATCCCTGGGAAAAGTTGATAACCACTTATCACACTACACATCATTTTATCCCAGAACACCAAAGGCGTGATATGCCGAGCCATAGAACTTAACATCGCACATACTTGTACGTCCCATATTTGTTTTGTTTTGTTATGTTCCGTTTTGTTTTGTTACGACTGCCAGTCTTGATATTACGGCATCCGTTTGTATGCTGATGCACATTAACTAGCATATCGAATGGACTCGAAATTATCCAGTTCGTAATGACGAAAGGTATTAATACACGCTGACCTGTACGAACAGAACATAATACTTTGCATTTCACAGTTTAATGTGATTCAACCAGTCGAACGTAAATACTGACCAAACGGGATGTAGGGTAATGCTTATCCTGCGGCTCCAATTACTGGGAACACAATGTCAGCTTTATGTACCAACACGCAGAAATGGCAATAAAAGATCGGGGTTTCATTTCATGTTCATTATGTATTTGCATTCAAAACTGCAAGTGATGATTCTAATAACGTGCTTGAATGTAGGGTCTCTCATCTTTCAGTCCACCCACTAGGTTTATAGTGTCATGTCTTCGACCACTTGCCTTCACCCCCTCTGCACGTCTGTATATGTAGCAGTCACTCATTACGCCTCCTGTCTTGTGACAGGACCATGGCCTTTTCCAAAGCGACCTCCCCACAGTGTATGATCTACCTTCCTCTTATAAGTTCCAGTTATCTTCTCTTTTCTTTAAGGCCATTCAGACGCTGCTTACGTCTTCTTCCTCATCTTCTTGTCCCTCCAGTCTTTCCTTCAATAACGTGTTCTAAAAGGCAGTTCCTGGGTAAAATGTGACTAACCCACCTAACTTCCTTAATTTTTCACATGATCGGTCCAATTGATCTTCATCCTTCTCTAGCACCACATTTCAAAACTTTTAAAGCATTTATGATTTATTATCCGAAGTTTACAACTTTCAGCACCATACAAACCTATGCTCCAAACGTAGAATTTCACTAGTTTCTTTCTCAAATTTAAGCGTGACCTTCATCAAATGGCAAAACTCAAGTTTCAAAGGTATCCCAGCTCCCCGTTTCTAGCTACACACAAGTTGTTTCTTAACCGCATACAAAGTATACAGCAATGTACTCTACTCCTAAAATCAAGCCATAAGTTCCTACAAACATGGTCGCAACCGCTTAACCACTGACTCACAGCAACGGGAGAATCTGTACCTCAATTACTGGCAGATGCACCATTGGAAACACGACACAATATACAGGTTATGGATGACGGAGCTCGCGTTCTCAAAGCGTTTAATGGCCCCTGTTATCCTGATCAACTGACAGACCGCTTATGGCCTCCACGATCGCCTGATATCACTCCCGCCAACTGGTAATTGTGGGGCAATCTGAAAGATACAGTATACTCGAAAAGGGCACCTGACGGGACGAGCTTCAGCGTTTTAATGAAGAGGTTGTGATAACAGTAAGAGAAATGCTCGGCACTTTTCAGCGTACCAGAAATTTTGGAAGTAACGGGGCTCAATTATGCATTCAAATTAACGGAAAAAACTTTTAACGCCTTTTATGAATATTCTATCAACATTGAGTCGCTGGCAGCTCTAACAAGTAAAGGCGTTCCTAAAACACAATTTTAACTCTCTCATGTGTTTTCCTCACGTTTCCCACCTCGCTAACAAAGTGATTGGAACCACACGTCTACAGAAACATTTGTCTTCATTTTAGGATAAGAACATGATCCCTCTATTTAACGCACTAAATAAAACCCTACATATGCGCGTAAGCATCTTAAAGTTTCCATTTTTTCTTCAATTTCTAATCTGTGTTTGTAACTCCGCATCACTAGCTTCCGCTAATATTTGACAACCGGTTTAATCACCAGCTGCAATTCCAAATACACTTACATACGCGTTGAAATTATTTTAAACAGTGACTGACACGTATTCCCGTCATATGCTGGCTTGTAAACGCTTGCATTTTAGCTTCCAAATGTCCCTCTTCACCTGTGCTTACAGGAATCCCTCAACATTTAAAATCACGTACATCCTACTTGTTTCATTAGTTACATTCTACGGATCTGGTTTCAACCCGTGCTCACGTTCATGGTGCCTGTGAAGATCAAGCCGACACGTGCTCAGTGCCGTCACAAGTGGGCACCGCCAAATGAACCCTCGACAGTAACACGACAAAAATCCTTTAACATAAAAAATTGCAGGTAATTTCGGCAGCGCTACCATGCCTCCTCACAAAGAAAGAGACGACATTCCAAGGTTTGAAATGGGCGTTCCCTGAAATTCTCTACAGCGTCACAAAAATAATGGTACAAATTTACTGTACGCGCCTCGGAGCGCCGGCAAAATTAGTGCCGTCGAAATATTACGCTTGCGTGGACTGTATTTTAAGTCAGCAGCAAGTAATTTTATAGTAAAGCGCACTGCTTTTAACGTCAGACTTTTATTTTACGTATTGCGACCAGCCACTAAATGTTTCTGATTGAACGGCTGCGACATGGCATTTGTGATCGTCTAAAATGTAAGGGTGAATGTACTGTGTGTTGCGTGATAACTACGAGAGTGTGGGTAGGCGCGACTGGTACTGTAGAGAAACGCCTGGAGAATTCACTGTTGGTATAAAGGGTGAACTTCGACAAAACTTGTGGAACCCTTGACGATTATATCTTAAAATACATTACGGATGAGCTTCTTAGCTTAGTTTACTGGGCCCTTTTGACAGCATTTGATCCACCAAAGATATCGTCACTAGGTGGCACAATACTTTACATATATCTATCGTCTTGGATGGGGGTGATGTATTTGGTAAGTCATAAGGAAAATTTAGCAACTTCCAATGTACCAGAGCCAAACTTTATTGAGGAATCACAAGGTGACCTGTGCCCACCGCATGGTTGTGAGTAGGCAGCTGGCCAAATTCACTCTCAGCAGTGTTCATCCGAGAAACTAACACACTAACTAACTAACTAACTAACTAACTAACTAACCAACCAACTAACTAACTAACTACAAGGAGCAGAGTCCTTGAGAAGCTAATAGGTCCCCAGCTAGTCAAGAAATTTCCAGTATTTTATGGAAAACGAAGGTTCATTACCGCATTCACAAGAGCCCACCACCTGTCCCTGTCCCGAGCCAGATCAATTCAGTGCATGCCCCTTCCCACTTCTTGAATATCCATTTTAATGTTATCCTCACATCTACACCTGAGTCTTCAAAATGGTCTCCTTCCCTCAGGTCTCCCCATCAAAGTTCTGTATGCACCTCTCCTCTCCCCATACGTGCTACATGCCCCGCCTATCTCATTATTCTTGATTTGATCACCCGCATATTTGGTGCGGAGTACAGATCATTAAGTTCCTCGTTACTTCGTCCAGGAAACAGAAGGGTAAACTCCGTGACCGTTAAAATTATGGTAAGGAAAGAATTGAATTACCCTAAGGAGCGTCAAAGCCATTCATTCTAGTTTGCGAATACGCCCGATACACAAAACCCTAACGAACATGGTTTATCAACACTTTAATGGATATGCCATTAGGGGCAACGTCTTATCATCAGGACATTTAGCCTCAAATGTTCGAGGCGGTGGGTTCACAATGTGACCTCCATTATGGCACCGTCAGGTGTGTGAGACCAGAGTTTCGGGGGAACATACTGCCATAACTGACAAGACAAAAATACAGAAACTCAGAACTATCAACCTTTACTCCTGGCAGGTAATAATAAAATTCTGGCTTCCTGTCGCCCAGCGGATCAAGAAGATTATACACATGTGCGTTTCGGACGATGTTTCTGTTCCTTAGAGAAAAATATCAGTAAACATAATGGGTAGTCACGTTTTAGGGAGATTTTTGGAAAAGAAAAGAGCTGGCACTATACTCGGGGAAAATAAGAGTAAATCAACTCAACGTGTTTCAATAGACGCTTATATGGAAATACAAAACGAGGACGAAGGTTCTTAAGTAATTCTCTGAAGAAAGAGCAAAGTTAGGAACCATCTTATAACTTTACATTTTAAAGTTAATGGTACGACAGTGGAGAAACCAAATTCCTGCAACCCATATGTAGGTACAGGGCGGAAAGTAAAAGTTGCTTGACTTGTTAAGTACTAACGAGATAAAAGCCATCATCCTTCCCCCATCCTACTTTGTATGCTACTGCGTAAGGCAATTTTGTTACTCTGCTAAAAACAAGAGTTCACGACGAACAGGAAATGGGAGGAATGCTAATCTGGGCGGTATTTTCTTCAGTTACTTCAAGCGCCTACTCTATGATGTACAGTTGTTCTCCAAAACTTTATATTTGTTCACATGCTCAATAAATTACTTGTCTTTACACAACCTACAAAAACCCTACCCCACCACTGGATTCTTTCCTGATGAAGTTCAAACCAGCTGTTACGTAGCCTCTTACCTTACGTCTTCCCCATCCGTACTTTGTATAGTTTTCACTTTTATTCTTAACTGAATAGCCTAAATAAAATTACACAAACACCACAGACAAGTAAGGTCTCTATTACATCACTTTCTCCATCATCGTGTTACTGCCTTTACTCTGTTAGGAAGCAAGTCATTCGACCCCGCACGAGAGGAGATTCTGATTACGTTCTGTGAAATGAAATAGAAGGCGCTGTAATGAACTAGAACCAAATCTTCTGGAACGTTACGCTGAGTCGACTAGTAAATCGTTACCGACGTTTCGGAGAAGCGTTGTGCCTTTCTCTTCAGGGACAAGCAGTCCCAACATCCCAGGAAGCTTGAATCTTCATCAACACCGCTGTGGCAACCTCAAATCTCGCAGTAATTGAGCAATTTAATGTAATATTCTTCAGTGTGAACATACAATGGCTATATTTACTGTTGGCATCCCCTTGTGATAATGATCTGAAGTCGATGGGTGTTAAGAGATGGAGGAAGAAAGCAGAAGACAGATTGGTATGGGCTGTCCTTCTGAAGGAGGCACTGGCCAAACTGTAAGGACCGTATGCCGAAGAAGAAGAAGAAGATCCCCTTGTGATATGTAATGAAATAAAACTGAAAAATTATTACATGTATTACGCAATGAGCCTGTAGAAAACAATGAAAATAAATAAAATTGACACCACAGAATAACTACATCAAAAAACACCCACTGAACGGGCAACGCGATCAAAATACCACACCACAGCACCAAACAACTTGAAGAAAGATGAAAATGTAACTAGTAAACTGAAAGAACAACAACAACAACAACAACAACAACAAACCCTTATGTAAATAACCACCAAGAATACATTCTGTCAAAAAAAAGTATCAGAAAAACAGGAACAAAAAATTCAACCCCATTATCATACGAGGAAACCACGGAAAGAAAACATAACCTCGAACGCACTTAACAAAAAACACTCAGTACACAAATTCAGCATCACATACACTACCTTCTACGTCTGCAAATAGACATCGCCCAGGATGACCCACACAGGTCGAAATACGTCATAATGTTTGCCCAGCTATTTAACATATAATAAAGAGTGTTGATGCAACAGGAAAAAACATCCCTATTATTTTCCAATTGGAATTTCGAAGACTCAGTACTTTAGTACAGAGTGTTCAGGAAAATACTGTATGTACCTAGGACGAACGAAGGAGGAAGCTACAGAAAACTGCATAATGATTTACTTCATAAACTGCACTTTCCTCCATATATATTCTTAGAGTAATAAAATCAAATAGTGTTTAGCACGCATGGGAGACATCAGAAATTCATACAAAATTTTGGTCGGAAACCTGAAGAGGAGAGACCACTTCGGAGACGTAAGCGTCCAACCTATCGGTCCCATCTTCAAGAATAAAGCCGTCCCTCGCAGTAAACTTACTACAGCCCTCTGAATTCCATTACGTTTAACAACAGAACAATGTAATTTGTCGTTATTCACGGATAAGTTAAAGATGTTACCAGCAGCTTGTATGACTCAATGTGGAATGGTGGGATTATCAGAGAATAAACTGGAAGGGTTTTACGAAAGTAAGTGGTCATAGACAAAGGTCAGGCAGACCTACCAATCCGAATTTTAGTGGAATTACTGGAGAAAAACACAACGTCAGTTAGGACGACTTCCTTGCCGAGTTTCAAACCGGGCACCTCCTGAATGTAAGGCAGAACGAACGTAGATTTCATCAAGTTGCTCAATACAAAATAAGACAAAAGTCGTTACGGTTTATGATTTGGAACCGTGCATTCATATTTCTTGACAACAGGAACGCAAAAAAATGTATTCGAAGAGGGCGCATTTAAGAAAATGGTTCCGTAGCCTGTCGCATCGTCAATTCCATTAAATTACATAACGTACGCACAGCATATTTTATCTTAATGCCATTCTGCATGCCTAATTGGTATTGACGTCCTTTTACAGCAGACAGACCCTACAAACCTATGTCTGCAAAACCAATATATTCTTTCCCCAATATTACACAGCATCAAACCATAATATGTTACTGACGATGTATTATGATCATCATTATTATTTGGTTAAATATAGACCACATAAAAAACCATACCGTAACCATATACAGCGTGCTCTTTAACATGCGCATTCGGGAGAAGAAATTATGAATGACCCGCTAATGTGCATGACTTTGAAATTTCTTTTAACAGCGGAAAAATGAAGCTAATGTGAGAAAAAGAAGTGGTATTTCGTAAGTCTGGAGGCGATTCCTTTTACCAAATGAGCGGTAGTAGTTAAAATATAAACAGAAAAAAAAATACTGAAACACGAATTCAGTCTTCAATGCATTAAGATTGTATAGGCAAACACAGGACTGTACATATAAGCACTGCTCACTACATACACTTCCATAACATGTAGTTCAGAAAATGTTTCAGAGTGAATACAGCCTTCAGGCAGCATTAAAATATATTCTCGTGACACCGAGGTTGGCTCACTTCTCTTCCATTTCAGGTCAGACAGTAATTGAGGTGGTACATTCGTTTAAAATTTAACAGCTCTTCATAAAGTCCGTGTTCATATGCTAGCACATAACGGTTTGTGGTAAATGAAGTAACTTTCCTAGACTGCTGCTTGCAGATCAGTTGAAAGGAAAATGGCATCTGTTACTGTTTCCATTTGTTGCTGGTACGACTTACGGCAATCTTCTACTGAAATAATTTGAGCATTATGTTTTAGTGCGCCGATCCCGTTGGCCGCGCGGTCTAAGGCGTGGGTCTGCAGCCGCTCGCTTACTGGGACTACAGGCTCCAATCCCGCCGCGGGCATGGATGTCTATTGTTAATGTTGTGTGTTGTCAGTTACGGGTCTCTGCGTCGGGTCTATCACTCAAAATAAAAAAATGTTTTAGTGTAGAATGACCTATACACTAAGGAACTAGGACTGTACGAGCCGAAGACGGGCCTGGAATGGAATGAATGTAGTCGTAAATGTCTGACCTTATCCAACGAAGCTAAAATTAAACCGTCTATGCAACTCTTTTTCTGCTTGAAGTATTTTATGATTTCAAGGAAGCAGACATAGCTCTACTCATATGTACAGTAAATGATATGATTATTCAATCTAATTTAAAACTGAAAGGGCTCGACGGCTTTTTGTAAAATTTTCCAGCGTCAAATTAAATCAAAATTGGTTTATCTGTTTTCGAATTTTTCCATACAGACACATGCAGCAATTTTAATAGACACTTTGCAGGGATGCTAAGAAGTCTAAAACTGAAGCCTGAAGTCGTCTGAGAGGTTACGTTCCTACAGACTGATAACCACCGACGTTTCAGACGATCGAGCTGCCTGCGTCTTTAGATAGAGTGCTAGACCGCAGAGCAGTCGACATGGCACAATATTGCTGAAGATTAGAGTCTTCATCAGCACCTCTGCGAGAACCACAAATCTCACAAAAGCTCCTAAACTTACCCAAATAAAATTGCGTATTGCAATGAGGTCAGTACATGATATTGAACTTTACCTGCAAGTTTCCTTCAAGGACGCATTTATCAGTGCGGTATTTGTACAGTTTACTACAAACCGTGTGAAGTTATTGCTGCTAACTGTAATGACAGCATGACCTTACACAATAGCTAACGCTAACAGTATGTCTAATGTTAAGACCAATCGGCAACACAAGTCATGACGGAGTTAACGGCAAAACGTCAATTTCTCGCGCCTTTCCTTTGAATGCGGTGCCAGTCGGTAATCGAACCAGATGCAAGTGCAGGCCTACTAATCCCGCTATATGGAAACCTCGCCTGTGCATTATTTATCTACTCTCAAAGTGTTTTAGCAGTAGGCCTATGAGAGTATCTGGTATAATCAACGCTATCGGTCACGTTTGGAACTAAAACTACTCTGTAGCCCCTTGGAGCCTGAAGTTCACCCACTCCACAGAAAACACTGCGCCTTCCTTACAAAGGCAAAGAGGCTGATAAAAATAACCATCGTTTATGAAAATCATAAGCAACACACAAATAAGCATATACTATACGGGGAAAATGCATATTTGTTTCGTATCAAAGCAGGAAGTAGACACACACACATTTAACACTGCATTCTAAACGTTTTACTTCTTACAATAAAATGTCTTAACCGAACATATTAGTGTAGATATGATGGTCTTCATTAGCATCTGGCAGATAGTAGGTTCGAGCACCGAACGGAGCTTTAGTTTGACGCCAGTATGTGACAAGTGTTTATAGTGTAGTCTTTAGCACAGAGATAGATTTACCTCATATATTTCCATACGTTAATACCAATGCATCTGATAAACAAAAGCACGACAGCAACACACAAAAGGTGTACGGTAAAACTGTCCCTGTCTACGTCAAGAAGGCATATGGGCAGAGAAGAGGTATACCTCCACTCATTCTTAACCTCGAGACTAAAATGAGGTCAATGGTCAACATCACGCCCCGTCCGCTTTACTCCCGGGATAGAACCGCAGTACTAATTGAACAGGAGGCTATGTGGGTCCCATAGCCGGTCTGGACTCTTCTGAAGTAGAGACAATCTCTTGCACTGTCAGGATTCGAAGCTCAGACTGCCCGGCCCGCAGCTAGCCGCCATATAGATTACACAATCCTGACTACGGAACTAATAAAATGTAATATTTTATTTGCAAATCAAACAATTCTGAACACTTTTGTATAGCCACTCCAGTGAGAAACAAAATAACAAGAATGAGCAAATGCTTCCTTGCGGTAACGTTAAGATGGCACGCTTTCTTCACGCGTGACATCTGTCTGCTGTCTGGGTACAGACCTATGCAATATGTTGTAAGCCGAGCCGACAAAATTTCACACAGCGCCTTTAGTGGCGCACATTTTACGCAGTACGTTAATGTAGCCGTTATTTTTTATCGAAATCACGTTTTTATGCAGACACTTAATCAAGCAAAATACAGTGAAACTTGTCCCAAACGGAACCTGGGCAAAATAAAGAACTGTTTGTAGCGGAAAACTCCTACGGTCCCGAAAATCCAGACTTCAAGTGCGTGCATTAAACGGAAACATCTCGCAATGGAAAACAATTTCGGTCCAGTGCGGTTCCGTTAGAGGCAGGTTTCACTGTATAGGCGTATGGATACCTCTACGGTCAGAGTTGGACCTACGGCTATGTACATTAAGCTTACGGTCTTCTGGAATGTGACTTCGTGTAGTTTGGTAGATGGGTACAGTTAAACGTGAAAACTGCGTCGGCCGATATTTTATACAGTGAAACCTTTGTCTCATGTTCATCAAGCAATCGCGGGGTGGAATTTGTAGGGGAATTTCGGGACACACTGTGTAGTCGGAGCCAGTGACAGCGTCATAACCAAGCCACAAACTGAAGTAATGCGAGTAGTAGTAGTAGTAGTAGTAGTAGTAGTAGTAGTAGTAGTAGCAACAGTAGCAGCAGTAGCAGTAGCGGTGGTGGTACCAGCAGCAGCAGCAGTAGTAGTAATAGTAGTAGCAGTAGCAGTAGTAGTAGCGGTGGTGGTACCAGCAGCAGCAGTAGTAGTAGTAGTAGCAGCAGTAGCAGCAGTAGCGGTGGTGGTACCAGCAGCAGTCGTAGTAGTAGTAGCAGCAGCAGTAGCAGTAGTAGTAGCGGTGGTGGTACCAGCAGCAGTAGTAGTAATAGTAGTAGCAGTAGCGGTGGTGGTACCAGCAGTAGTAGTAGTAGCAGTAGCAGCAGCAGCAGCAGTAGTAGTAGTAGTAGCGGTGATGGTACCAGCAGCAACAGCAGCAGTAGTAGTAGTAGTTGTAGTAGTAGTAGTAGTAGTAGTTGTTGTTGTTGTTGTTGTTGTTGTTGTTGTTGTTGTTGTTGTTGTAAAAACGTCAGAAGTACAAAACTGTCCCTGCCCACAACAGGAAGGTAGGTCTATACAGGAGGAGCAGAAGCATAGCTTCGCTCACTCTCAACGTTGACACTAGATGGAGGTGGCCAACTTCACGCCCCGGCCTCTTTACCCCGGGGACAGACACCGGTACTCATTGGATAAGGGCTGCGGGGGGGGGCTCACAGCCAGTCTGGACGCTTTGGACAAGATAAAAAGTAGAAAAATCATGAAAATGAGGAAAAGAGAAGTAACAGGAAAAGGAGAAAAATTACGAAGAGTGGGAAAGAAAAATAAATTACGACAAAAAATAGCAGCAGGATCTTAATTTTGGATAGTATAGTAGAAACTACTGGGGCGGTACCTAGCGGAAACAGCTGAAGAATGTTGGCCACAGCGAGTGCAGAGCAGCGCATTCTTCACTGTTTACCGGTCTCACCCATTGTTCCCTTCCACGTCGTCAAACTTCCAATCACCGTAGCCCTACCAGATACGCATGACATCTGCTAGATACCGCTTTACTGTCATTCAGTATTCGACGTAACTTCAACACAGACCTAAAGGTACGATCTTACTGTTCTCAAAATACGACTGTCATCGTTTTTTGTTTTAGACGCCTCTTTCAACAATGCGTGTACTGCACGCATGTACACTGAGAACGCATTTGGATAGGCCTATGCTTTGCTTCGTCAGTTCTCCATAATACTGGTAAACCCACATTACATGCTGAATGCCTTCTTCCAATTAGAACTCAGGCACGTTGTAGAACTCTGTTGTAGCAATACCAAAATGACAACAAACGCGGAACAAACTTCATTTTCAGGGCTATTTAACCCTCAGGTGGGCACCTCAGACTGCTCGACCGCCGGGTTTAACAATTACAATTCTTCCGGAATTATACAAACCAAACGCAAACTCTGTTCCAAATTAGAACATTTAAATCCTCGCTTTAAACGGGCGCCTTAAGTAATGCTGAATTATAATTGTCCTTCGACCGTTCGTTCGTCCGTCCCTAGTTTACTATTCCTTCCCCTGCTACGTCAGCATTCAATTATAAGCCTTCATGGACCTGTCGTTAAGACAGAATACGAAATGAATGAATAAATAAATAACTTAATTAGTTAATATGTATATCTTTTACCAGTTCTATATTCAGCTAACCATTTCAAGTCACGCTGCAGCTGCATGAGATAAATCATTCATAACAAATAATAGGCAAAGTGGAGGCTTTACTTTGTGGTTACCTCCCAACACCGTAGACATTTTAGCCACGTGTAAATTGTCCAAAATTTTGTAACTTTTTCCAGGAATGACATAAACACCGTGAATATAGAGCACCAGTTCCTTTGTTTTCTGACGCAAATTCCGTGCACTTGACTTATGACACTGCATCCAGTGTTATACTGATACAGACACCTGCAATGTAACGTAACGAGTCTACACAGTGACCACCGGCTACTGACATATAAGATGGTGCTGGCCTGCTGCAATGTTGTTCGTCTTCTTTGCTGTTGTTATTTCATACAGTTCGTAAACAAAGACACACGGAGTTAATACATACAGTAGGGGCTCCACAATTAACAACGGATGGAACTAAACCACCTAACAAAGACCTCAAGCAGCTAACAAACTGACTCCGTAACATGGAGCCCGTCTTCAATAAACTTTTCTCGGGCTGACAGCCGCATCACGTGGTTCAATTCTCGCAGTAGTAGTTCACACCATTCATGGGATCAAGAGATTACGTGCTTTTATAAATCCAAAAACTCATAATACACACAACTCTTCGCAAAACCAAGGCTAGCAGTAACGTAAAAGATAAAATTACAGTTAAGCCTTTGCTGAATTACGTACCACGCAATAAATACACAAGGAAAAGAGTAGGTAAACGTCCATGCAGGCTTCACACCCCGACAATTTAGACCAGTACATCCGCCGACTAGAAAGTTGGATGGGTTCCACAGCCGACCTGAACGCTGTGTAAAACAATACGTTTCTGCTCCTGTTGCGACTCGAACCCGAATTCCCCGCTGTCTAACCCCCTAGCCTGGTCATTATACTGAGCTATGTCGGCTCCCCAAAGGTAGCGTTCCTTGCTTATATTTGGCAGGCACGTGGTTAGATTCTGGACAAGGCTACTACAATACGCACCGCTTATCAAAGAACTTACAACACGTGCAAGGATATTTTCTCCAGAATTCTCAATCGTAGAAAATAGAAAATAATCAATTTACTTCGGTGAGAAGGGGTGGGAAGATAAGAATCTGAGTTAATTTTGTTTTAAATAATACACAGTTATTGTTTACACGGCTGAAAGAGTAATTATGCGAGTAAAATTTTAAAGCGGCAAAACGAGAAGCAGCTAGGCAGTGAGGATGCAGGCGATCATAACTTTAATCTCACAGATACAGAAGTAATTCAAATCGAAAGCCTCTTAAAAGGCAAGTTTACTCTTAGCACTTCACATCCCACCTATCTTCCCTTTTACCATACATGAAAAGCCAGAGACAAACATCAGACGCCGAAATTTTATTTGCTATCTGCAATACCAACTGAGAACATCAAACGTTCCATTTTCACGCATAGGCACATATAACGCACTGTTCTGGCATTGGTTTAAACTAAGCTAAAACGTGGCATGTAGTAACTTCACACATAAGAGTTCTTCGAAGCTATGATATATTTAACTTCTGATTAACACTTTCACTAAAGGTGTACACTACGCGACGAGCTGTAAGAAGAAACTACTTCAGACGACAAATCATGACCGTAAAAACCTTCACCCTAAATTAGTAAAGTTCGCCTAATATTAAAGGTTACCATCTTCTTCGGTATGTTGCAGCACAGTTTCGAAATAAGCTGCTGCTTCCATCTTCAAGGCAATTACCAAACAACATGTTGCTCAGAAGATATTAATCTTCATGGTCGCGGCCGCGTGGTGACCTGGGACTGAAAAGGTGTCTCCCTGTTTGAGACCGACAATAAGCCGTCTGAAATTTCCCTCATTTTTATGGAACCCGAAGGTTCACTACCGCATACACAACGGCTTGCCACTTTTTCCCAACCTAAACCAGATCAACTGAGTCCATGCCCTCCATCCCACTGCTTAAAGATCCATTTTAACATGATCCTCCCATCTACGCCTACGTTTTTAAAGTTGTCTCTTTCCCTCAGGTTTCCTCACCAAAACCCTGTACGCCAGTGGTTCCCAAAGTGTAATCCGCGGATCCCGAGGGATCCGCGACGAGGTTCCAGGGGATCCACGGACACATTTCTGTAATGGCTACTTTTAAGTTTGATATTTGTTAAAAATAATCGCAAAACGTCTTTAATTGGCCACAAGTTTATTTCATACGACCGTTAGAATATCTAATCAAAAAACGGCCTGTACCAACGAAGACAGCGACAATCAGTAAGTACGGTAACATCATGCAATGCATTATTACGTATGCTAATGGTATCTATTCATATCTATCTAAACTCAGTTCTAAAATATAAATCTTTAATTTTGGATGCCTATCACCCGGACACTGTGTATTTAAGTGAGCCAGGATGTGATGATCCGTGGTTATCTTTCGAAGCCACAAGCGGTCCGCAAGAGAACGTTTGGACAACACTGCTGTACGCTGCTCTCCTATTCCCCATACGTGCCACATGCTCTGCCCATTACAGTCTTCTTGATTTGGTCACCCGAATAATATTTGGTGAGGTTTACAGATCATAAAGCTGCTCATTATGCAACCTACCCCGGTCCCTTTGTCACCCCGTCCCTTTCAGCCCCAAATATCTTCCTCATCACCCTATTATTAAACACTCTGAGCCTATATTCCTCCCTCAGTGTGAGAGGCCAAGTTTCACACCCATATAAAACAAAAGAAAAAATACAGTTCGTGTATTTTAATCTTTAGGCTTTTCGTCAACAAAAATAATACTTTAAATTTAAAAAAACAAAGATTACCCTCTTCCTATTTCACGATGTAGACATTCCGGTCTCCTTCCTTCTTTCCAAAACTTTACAAAATCTTCGGTCGATCACTGCGATTTTCAGTTCCTCCCTCAAGGTTTTCCTTTCTGTGGCCACTGACCCACTTGTTTCAGCCTCCAGTGTTTCCTATCCTTTTTACCTGTCGGTGTCCCTGCCATTACAACATTTTATTGTCCATGTTATTTACACAGTTCATTTTACTTCTATTCCCTCTCTTTACCATCATTTCGCATCCCATCCCGCCACACGAAAACCCGTCTCTTTCTCTTCGCATCTTCTTTCGCTGTTGCTGCATTTTCACAGGTCTTCGTCTTCGTACTCAGTAATCGTCGACCAGGCCAGTCCCCTGCCTTAACATGTCTTCCTTCTTCCGCTTCATAAATTACCTTTAACAGGCTCTTCTTTTTCTTCTTACTGGGCTTCCCCCATTTTCATAGGTTTCTTTCTCGCAAGCCTACTCTGTGACTGTCAAATTGTTCAGCCCCCACAATCCATCGCTCTATCGGGGGCGGGGGCGGGGGGGCGGTGCCTGGTTTTTCTGGCCGTGTTTCCCCCCCCCCCCCCCCACGAGCCAATTAGCTGTTTCGCACAAGCGCTTCTAACGTTATTTCTGCATGTGCATACCTACTGCAAAAATATTTTCCGCGAAATAAACGCGAACTGGGACAGTTACGCCTTCCTCACGCTTTATTCACAGAAATTCTCAATTGATGCCGCAGAAATTCGGCAGGGTGTGTGGCAGTATAAACACTACATGTGAAATGGAATTACGCTTGACTCGTCTCGGTCTAAAATAACTCCTACTTTACATGCAACTCATTTTCAATCCGCTCACTGTACAACGAACTATCAGAGTAAATAAAATAATACGCACGGTAACTGGTGAAACTGTAGAGTACAACAGGTGTTGGATGTTTCGCTTTGGACAATAGACTGTTTTGAAATAAATGAACGTAAGGTAACGCGTCATTAAACATTGCAAACACACGTAAAAACGTGTACAGTCCCAGGGTTTTATCATTTGCGCTCTGCTCATTTACCCCAGTATTCATCACTGCTTGCAAGGAATTACACAGCTATGAATGCTGAGTTTCATACATTCAGGAATTCTTATGAACAGGAAATTGAGCGGTCAACGTAAGTAGCTGAGAAGCTGTCTGTAATGTTTCCCGTGATGGTGACTGTCGCGGGGAAGGGGGGGTCCAAATAGGAAGCTGGCAAAAAGAACTGGACCAGTCTGGCTTCCAGACAAATGAATGCGACGACGACGTGACATGCAGCTCAACAAGCCATCTGCTCATCCACAGCCGTGACGTCACCAAAGTTTCGACTAGGAGAAAAATATTACCCCTAGTATCAAGTTTTGTTGCATAAATAACTAACTCGACGTCACCAACCAGCAAAGAAGTGCCCTGTAGTTACATGACTGGAGAATGTATAACGTGATTTTGAAAACACGCCAATGGACCAGTTCCATCCGGCTCTCATTCAAGTAATCCCATACTACAAAATCTTCCTTATTCTTACTCAGTTCAAAGTTTCTTTGCCGTATTTAAAAAAATCTGCGATTTGACCGTATCCAGAGCTACTTGAACCTTCTAAAGCCTAGCGGTAACTTTACATACCACCAGGTTTAACATTAAAAAATTCTACGTGGTGCCCACATTGCGTTTATGTGTTTTGTACGGATCTCAGAACAAACAGCAACTTTTGCCTTATAATAAGAGACTGGTTTTTATAACCGAAGTGGAGAGTGTTTACAGCGCGGTACGCACTGAGTTCTCATATAAAACAGATACGCTTCGTCTTTAAAGGGTTAATTCAGTTCGCATCTAAGCTACAATACAGATTCTTTCTGGAAAAAGTCTGTACACATATTTGGCTTGTCAATCAAGAAATTCCCTCTCATGACCAACCCGAAAACGTTCGCCCGTGGTAACAAAGACCTCCTCAGGCAGCTCTGTCCAAATGTCTTGAGGGTCTGTTTATGTAATATCCATTTTAATAATATCATTCATTTCATTCCAGACCACAAATTGTAACTTACTTTCAAGGTGTCACTCAACAGTTGTTACGCATTTCCTACATGCTGCATGTCCAGTGGATTTCACGATTCAACTACGCCATCCCTTGAAAACAGAAATATTGGACGACTGACCCGTTACAGCTGTCGGTAATGTGGCTGGCTTCCGGCTGGACAAACAAAGTTCTGTTCCCAACACGAGAGTTCTTCGTTGCAAGCCATAAGAATGTTCTGTTAGAACCGTATCACATTCATACAGGACATTCGCGACAAAGGTTTCGTGCTTCATACCCTCAAATAGTCTAACAAAACAGAAATACGTGTGGCGCGCGGACTTTAGATCTTGTGTACGTGTGGACTACGACAATGGCGATGGACCACCCTGGCCTGCATAATTCTACAAGAATAAATTAATAAAACCAGACGTAAGTTCTACTATTCAGAAATTTCTCCACAAATCGCGCCTGTCCACGCCTCTATGAGTGCTCCGCCGTACCCTATTGACCGACACATAACATACAAGACTTATTCCAGATTTGCTGTTTACCACGTGGACAGAAATATACAAAATTTCAGGAGAAAATTTTAATGAATAAATTCAAAGATTTTCCATTCATCGGCCTTGATATTTCACATGTGATGGGCCAGATGATGGGCGGGGGGGGGGGGTTGAGCCCTGGCTGCCTCCCACTTAACCCTTTAAAGGTTAAAATTAATCAGATTCATGTTTAAAGATTCCGTTCGTAAGGCGCACTAAACATCGGATACAAAAACCAGACAGTTTATGCTGTGCGTAGGAAATAATAGCTGTTTGTTCTGAGAATCACACAAAACTCACAAATACTCTGCGTAGGTAAAAGAAGGTGAAGTCCCGGTCCACGCAATGAAGGCATACAGGGGGAGCAGATGTACAGCTCCAGTCATTCTTAACATCATGCTAGAGGGAGTTAAATGATCAACATCATGCCATGGCCGCTTCACACCCGAGAATCGATCCCGGTACCCATTCAACAGGAGGTTAGGCAGGCCCCAGAGCCGGTCTGGGCATTTTGTAAAAGAGATAAATCTCTGGTCCCTGCCCGTTTTCCAACCTCGGGCCAGCGCCAAGCCGAATACAACTCAGAATTTCTTAATGTTAAGTCTGCTGGTACAGGCAGTAACAAATGGACTTTAAAGCAGGGCTGTGGAGTCGGTACACAAAAACTCTGACTCCAACTCCGACTCCTCGATTTTTAAAACTCCGCCTCCGAGTCCGACTCCGACTCCTTCATAAAAGCTCAATACGTATTAATAATGGTAAAACTACTCGTATAAGACATTTCATCGCCACCACGTGAATCATCAGGCTACGTTTTTGACTTATAACCTATATTTAAGTGTAAGTCTAATGGTTACTGTAGCTATCAGGGCTCAGGAGTTGGAGTATCTAGTTAAGATTTTAGACTGAGGTCGGAGTCGGAGTCGGTACATTTTTACCGACTCCGACTCCACCTAAAAATTCCTTCCGACTCCGACTCCACCTAAAATTCCTTCCGACTCCGACTCCACAGCCCTGCTTTAAAGGGTTAGAGAATGTAGAAAGAAAGCTACATTGAAGTAACAGGGCCCAAACCGTGATAATGAAAATTCATAAAAGTTTTACATGTATAATCATATCCCATGTACAGAGACATCAGGGCAGTGATAAATAAATATGTTCCTACATTTTCTCATGTAACCAAACTGCAGTCGCGTGGATTATTCTCTGCCGAAAATCCTCCCGCGGCCCGCATCTGTAGAAGTTTCATCACGTAGCAACAAACCGTACACTGCTCTGACACCCGCATTAACTACACTAATTGCTGAAGGGTGCCTGAGAACAAGTGCTTTGTAGAACATTTAGATGTGATAATTGAAGTAACAGAGAGAAAACGCAAAATTACAGAGTGAGCCACTTCACCTAATACCCTTAGTGTAACTAAATCTATATGAATAATACAACAAGGATATACGTGAAACACAGGCGGTAAATTCTAAATGTATATAAAAAAATTTTAACCGAAAAACACGAAGTGGAAAGTTCACTTTTGATAACAAGGCTGAAAGGATAACATTAAGAGGAGCCTGAAAAATGCGGGTGTGAACAAGTGGATCGATCCAGCTGGATCGGTGTACGGTATATTAGCGGGCTACTGCGAATACAGCAATGCCTTTAAGTTCAACAAACGCAAAGGTTCTTAAGCACCGGCTCAGCACCTCTTTAAGGAAGGCTTCACACTCGTAAGTTAGGTAAATAAATACTCATTTAGGACAACCGCGTAACTGTTTACATGAGGAAGCACGTAACTGCGGAGGATGAATCTTCCTCGTTAACTGTTTTGGTCAATAATCTGCCTTATACGGTTATCCACTATCCAAAAATATTACATTCGATTGATTTTAAAGAATTCTGGTTGGCAGGTTGACGAGATTGTTCAATAACGACGTTTCAGACTCCAGGCGTTATTCAACATAAAAATGGGCAGAGAAGAATAAAGCAAAAAACATATACGCCTACACCCATCGTCAGCTAACGTCTCCACAGAAAGTAGGTCCTGTTAACTCGCGAGGTCACGTGATCGAAAGGAATATTTAAAATCAATACTTAGTAGACGCAAAAGCTTTGAACAAAAATTGTGAACTATGAGAGCTGTGTATAATTTGTTTCTGTAGGACGTGTAGTGTTAGAGGTAAATCCTACGAACCACCAAACACAGACGAGCACCTCTTTGTATGTATGTACGCCTATATAACTGTCAACTTATTATACAAAATGCATTTCACCAACTTTGCTACAGAAAGTATGGCCTTATGTGTAATTTGTTTCCACATGATGTGCCTCCTTAGAGGTAAGGCCTGCGAACCACAAATACATATGTGGACTTGACGTATGTACATACTATGCCAAATACGACTGTCAGTTCTGATGCACCTTGCACTTTACCAACGCTGCTATTTCGAAACAGAATGTTATAATCCATCCAACGACGTACCTACGTTAAAGTTTTCGCTGTGCTTAACAGGGCTGTGGAGTCGGAGTCGGAAGGAATTTTAGGTGGATTCGGAGTGGGTAAAAAATATACCAACTCCGACTCCGACTTCAATCTAAAATCTTAAGTAGATACTCCAACTACAGGGCCCTGATAGCTGCAGTAACCATGACACTTATACTTAAAATATAGGTTATAAGTCTAAAATGTAGCCTGATGCTTCACGTGGTGGTGATGAAATGTCTTATAGGTTTACCATTATTAATACACATTGAGCTTTTATGAAGGAGTCGGAGTCAGACGTTTTGTGTACCGACTCCACAGCCCTGGTGCTGAATCAGACATGGGTATAAAAAGGTAAGGTAAAGCAGTCCCATTACAGGCCTGGACAGGCCCACAGGGTTCCAGGAAGTTGAGGCTCCCAGATTTCTAGACAATCGGCACATGAAGGTGGTAAGGTTGTCAGCCCTACCCACCGGCCGCGTTTACCCCCCAGGAAATATTCCTGGTACTCATTTCCGTTAGAGGCTGAGTCGACCCCAGGGCCATAGTGCGACCGACAGGATTATGCCAATGAAAAATTCCACTGACACCATCGGGAATCGAACCCGCGACCTGCCGGTTTGTAGCACAGTGCCTCAACCAACTGCGCCACCGCGGCCCCCAGGCATGGGTATATTCAAGGCAAAGCGTCAGAATAAAGTTGCGACGCTTATGGACGAAAACAATTTCACGCCCATTTTTAGCCTACCTCCTTGTTGTTGCAGGTAACGTAGGTTACTGCATACTGCCGCAGGACAAACTTTGGTTTTCATGCATTTTAACGTCTGAATTAGGTGCAGCCAAGTAGCCAGCTTAACGCTTCGATCGCTTTAGCCCCGCAGAAAGAGCCCACAGTACCCATAGCTTGGAAGGCTGGGTGGCCCAGAACTGGTCTGGACGCCGGGAAGTAAAATATCTCTATTCCCTGGCGGCATTCCTCGGTCGTCCAGCCCGCAGCCTATTCACTACACCAACTGAGCTATCCCGGCCCTCCCAAGTAGAACATATATTCAGGTCTATTCCAGTCCAATATGCCCACTAATGTACATGCAGCATACATGAAGCTCATATCCGAATTTATCACGTTTATCAAAAATGCGCTCAGCGTACAAAAGAAATAAAACACAACACAAAATACCAATGAATTAAAACAAACACGCTGTATCTAGGGAGGAACACCTAACTGTACTAGTGTTACACTCAGGCCTTCAACAGGGCCAGCATAACATACCCCCAGGCCCAGACCGCATACCATCTACATATCAGCACCCGTACTTACAAAAGTTACACACATATGTGTGTGTGTGTGTGTGTGTGTACTATACATACGTGTGTGTGTGTGTGTGTGTGTGTGTGTGTGTGTGTGTGTGTGTGCGCGCGTGTATATATAAATTCTAGCTTGATTTTGAAACATAAAATATTTAATGTTTGAACACAATAACTCCAATTCAGGATTGGGTGTGTTCATGTCCTTTACACAAGCCTATTATACCCAAATAATACAAGTGAAACTCCACAGTAATTTTACATAATGCAGCCATTTCACCACAGACTTGTTAAATTAAAAAGTGTATTGAATTTCATTCTGCCACATATCGACTACAGTCCATTTTATCTTGTTTATATTTTTAACTGTTTGTATTGTTTATATTTGCACATGCATTAGTGTTTCGTTGAGGTACACACTATTGTCTTTACACACTTCTCTTTGTAATTTTTTGAAGCCCCTTGATACTGGTCCAAGACGGCCCAAACACGTAGCAGACTAGTTACAGATACTGAGTGGTTTTCTTGTAAATGAGGCATATTTTGTTGGTTTTAATTTCTGCGACTTAATACAGGAATACATTTTACTATGAAACGCTATAAGAAGCCACAGTATTACTTTTATTTTGATATTTGTCGGTACGACGCATACTTAACGAATTATGAACAAACAATGTTTGACTCTCAAAAGTGAAAAACAGTGTTGTTCGAAATTTGAGGTTCTCACAGCGGTGAGTATGGCGATTAAAGTCTCCGAGAATGCGACGCAGAATGGTTTTGTAAAAGGGTACCACGTTTCAGAGAAACCTGCTGCCTCCATCTTGAGTGCAGCACATTCTTCCGGAACGTTGGCACTTATCAGCCGCATACGCGGTTTAAATGGACTGAGACAAGTGACGTACGATACGGTGTAACCTGCAATGACGCTGCTGATATACAAGATGGTGTGAACCGGACTGACGCAGCTGATACACCACATGGTGTGAACAGGACTGACACAGCTGATACACCAAATGGTGTGAAGTGGACTGAGAGAGATGATGAACAAGATGGTGTGAACTCAGACAGCTGATATACAAGATGGTGTAAAATGGACTGATACAGCTGATAAACAAGATGGTGTGAACCGGAGTGACATAGCTGATACACCAGATGGTGTGAAGTGGACTGATACAGCTGATACACAAGATGGTGTGAAGTGAACTGAGAGAGATGATATACAAGATGGTGTGAACTGGACTGATGCAGCTAATACACAAGATGGGGTGATGTAGACTGATAGAGATGACATACAAGATCGTGCTGACTCAGACAGCTAATATACAAGATGATTTGAAATGGACTGACACAGCTGATGCACAGGATGCTATGCATTGACTGCAGGTTGTGTCACACAGCCCATGACATAAAGAGCCCAATGGCA
This sequence comes from Coptotermes formosanus, assembly GCA_013340265.1. Lineage (NCBI taxonomy): Eukaryota > Metazoa > Arthropoda > Insecta > Blattodea > Rhinotermitidae > Coptotermes > Coptotermes formosanus. Next base: position 4,206,880 of record BLKM01000550.1, on the reverse strand, counting down.
GAGTTCTGGGAACATGATAATGAATCCTCGTGACATAACAAAGGACGTCTTGATGAGTTTAATTAACCGTTGCTTAACCGTTACCTTGTACGGTCTTTTTACATAAAAGAAGTTCACGTCTTTTGTTTGTATATTTCCATGGCAACTCACGACTTCGATTGTCTGTATGCCACACGTATTAGTTAAAACACAGGAACATGATAGCAAAGGTTTCAGTTCACTGGTAGTCTTACACATCAAACACATTCACGGCTGCAAGATGACAGTCAAGTTCCTGATGATATATTTCGTCTTTAACACTTATGGTGTTAGAGAAACCGGTTAATTACGGAATTCATACACCATGAATAACAAAACTACAGGTGAAGAGTTTTAAGTGAAGAGTAGTTCACAGAAATCTTAGGCACGGAGTAGAGGACGAGACGTACATAAGGACATACACCACTAGAAAACAATAACGGCAAAGAAAAATGAGAAGAATGGGACGGGAGAACCATAGAGGCCAGCAGAGATGACTGACGCCATAAAAGAGGAAGAGGGACAGAAGTTTGGGTCAGAAAGAACAAGCGATACGGAGACTTCGGACATGCAGCACTACACAACTACAGCTTAAGTCTTGAGCGAAGTAGCACTCCAGTCAGCCCGAGTTGCATATCAGATGAAGCCTTACAACGCTGGTCAGCTACGACCGGAAACAGAATACTGTATTCGTCCTGGAATGCACTTAGATACCCTTAGCCAAAATCTAAAAATTCGGGTCATCTATGAAAGTAAACAAAATTACATGCGTAATGTAGTTAACAATAACTTAACTCCACGGAGCAGAGTCCTTCTTGAGACACTAAAAGCTTCTCAGCTAGTCAAATTCCCCGCCTTTGATGAAGCCCGAATGTTCCTTACCGCTTTCACAAGAGTCCGCCACTCGTCTCTATCCTCAGCCAGATCAATCCAGCCCACGCCCACCCCATACAAGTACTTGATGCATTTTAATATTATCTTCCCATCTAGGGTCTGTCTACGTCTTCCAAGGGGTCTTCTTCCCTCAAGTTTCCCCACCAAATCCCTGTATGCGCCTTTCCTCTCCACCATACGTGCCACATGCTCTGCCCATTTCAGTCTTCTCGATTTGATCACCCGAACAACAGTTGGTGGGGAGCAGCGACCATGAAGCTCGTATTCATGTAATCCCCCTCACCCCAGTCCTGTGTTCCCCCGTCCCTCTTAACCTTTTAAACCCTAGCGGTAACTTTACATACCTCCAGGTTTAACATTAAAAAATTGTACGTGGTGCCCACATTGCGTTTATGTGTTTTGTGTGGATCTCAGACCAAACAGCGACTTTTGCCTTATAAAACATTAAGAGACTGGTTTTTATAACCGAAGTGGAGAGTGTTTACAGCGCGGTACGCACTCAGTCCTTATATAAAACAGATACGCTCCATCTTTAAAAGGTTAATGTAGTTAGTAATCATTCTTAACCAAATTCGGTAAAATTCAGCTACGAAACAAAACAAAGTCACGTGTGTGGAGCAGCGGCGTAGGCAACTTCGCGAGTCGATAATAAAACTTATTAGTGAAGTGACTGCAAGAGCTCCCCGATTCGACGCCAGTCCGAAAGAATCCACGAAAAACTTTAGTGTTCTGTACGTATGGAGCCCTTTACACAGGGGACTCCCGCGCCGCAGGGCCTGCGTGGGCCTCATCCACGCCACTGGCGTGAAATGTAGTTAGGAACTGCAAACCAAATTCAGTAACAGGAAGATATGAAAGGAAATAAAATCATATCTGTGGAACGCAGTTAGCAATTATGAAGACAAGAGCTTTCTGGGACGTGAATTTGGTAGAAAACTGCAGATGTTTCGGAGGAACCTGCTGCATTCATATTCAGGATACATGATGTTAGTAGCAGCACTTTTCAGAAAGTCGGCAAATTTTACCAGGCTACAAGGCGTCACATCGCCTAAGACGGTAATCTTCAAAATCTCGCCTAGTTAGGAACTCTTCCAAAAATATATAGCATACATAAATCTCAACTCAAAGTGCATCCACTTGCCATACTGATCTTTGAATAGTTCAAGTTACAGATATACGTACAAAGTAAGGCATTAAGAATACCACTTGGAAAATATAGGCATAGCTGTGACGATAATATTAAAACAGATTTTCAAGAACTATGCCGGGGGGTGGGCTGGATTGGTCTCGATGAGCATAGGGACAACAGGAGGGGGCTCTTGTACACATGGTAATGAACCTTCGATTCCACAAAATGCGGTGAACTGCTTGACAAGTTGAGGAACTGTTAGCTTCTCAAGAATGACTCTATTCCATGGATTTATTTATTTATTTAGTTATTTCGTTAGTCAGTCAGTCAGTCAGTCAGTCAGTTACTTAGTTAGTTACTTAGTTAGTTAGTTCTTAGTTATTCTGTCAGTTGATACATGTCGCATGATATTTCAAAATTCAAACTCCACGTTACGTTTCACAACGAGACTCTTCTAACAAACGCGTAAAATGAAAATTCTAAACACGTCATACACTCGCACAATGCAAAGTTCTTCATGAGGTTGCAAGTCTTAAAATCAAGCAGGACAGTTCAGGGACGGCATCAAAGGGCCATGGATGTACAAACTTTGCTACAATGCTTATTCTCCATTCAAGACAAATCCCAAGTGAGGTAATATACTCCAGGAGTTCTGTTTACGTGGCAAAGCAATTGACTTGCAGTCAAAAGGTGTCCGGTTCGAACTTCAGCCGATAAGCTGGCTATCATTACTGAATTATCGAGCAGCTTTTCCTGGTTCGCCAAGTTTACAATGCGATTGTAACAGCGTGGAGAGCTCAGTTTATTGACTAGCTCAGTCAGTTTAGTGACTAGCTAAGACAGGCTAGTTATCAGATCAGTCAATTCAGCGACTAGTTCAGTCAATTAATTATGTCATATCGGTGATTTTCTCAGTCAGTTCAGTGGCTAGCTAAGTCAGGTTAGTGACTAGCTAGGTCAGGTTAGTGCTTAGCTCAGTCAGTTTAGTGACTAGTTAAGTCAGGTTACTGATTACATCAGTCAGTTAATTATCTCAGATCATTGATTAGCTGTCAGTTTAGTGACTAGCTCAGTTAGATTAGTGATTAGCTCAGTGAGATTAATGACCAGCTGAGTAAATTTACTGATTAGCTCAGTCAATTTACGGACCAGCTCAGTTTTCTGAGCAGCTCAGTTTACTGATTAGCTGTCAGATTCCTGATTAATTCAGTTATAAGAGTAATTAGTTCCTTGAGTTTTGTGACTATCTCAGTGAGTTTATTTATTAGATGATTTATTATTGATTAGATCAGTGGGTTTAGTGACTAGCAGAGTCAGGTTACTGGTTAGCTCAGTTCTTGGACTAGCTCATTACGTTATTCACTCGGATATGCGATGGACGATTGGGAACTTGGGTTTCGATTCCCGGCAGAGATATACATTTTTCTCTTCTTCGCCGCAACCGTAATACTTAGGACCCACCCAGCGCCCTACCAAGTAAATACCTGGGCTTTTTTCTTGTCGACAAGGCGGCCGGGACTTGAGACTGAGCATTCACCTCCCTCTACTGTACCGTTAAAAATGCGAGGAACCATAAACCTACCTCGACTACCCGACACTTCTTCACAGCATGGTACTTAACACAGTACACGCACTTTACAACAGCACGGTAACTTTAACCTACGTTGCCAAGTGTGAATGCCCGTAGGAAAACGTCCCAAGAAACTCACTGCATATACTTAAGCAACAAGGAAATTTACTGCGTTTTAAGACACGCTGCATAATCTCCTTTTTTCCTCAAAATGCTGTTTACTTCACAAATTCATTATTTTCTATTAAAATAATATGTTTTTCATAAACCACATGCGAAAATTTAAATACCCACCCATTGTGGACTGAAGGTTAAGTAAGCCAGATCACTTCCTCCAGAGTTGTTTCACTATAATCGACTGACAATAACCTAAACCGATACCACCTACAGACTTTGCTTGTTTTTTTACTTGATTTAACGACGCTTTAACAAGGTACGTTTCAATATTGGGTACCCTCTGATCTCCTGTTCGGTGTTCTAAGTGGTCCACTCTCAAAATTCTATGTCCAATGTTTCTATCGCGTTAACCACATGCCCTGCAAGTGGCAACTTACATATAGCAAGTTTCGAATCGTTGTGTCGGAAATATTTAAAGGCACAATATCAGGTGGCAGTAAGACATAAATCCTGTTCATTTTATGATTACAGTGTTTGCTACGTGATTTATTAGACCAGGCTGAAGGGAGTTTTATAAAAAAAACAGTCACTATCACAAGCAAGTAAATTTCCATTATAACGTCGGATTAAATTATGAATAACGGCATAAAATGTTTTACATTTTTATGACGAACATTTCCATATTCCGTCGACAAACATTTCTTTATGCTGTGTACAAATAATATCTATAATGGAACAGCGCTACGTGCAGTCGTATTTAAAGCTGGGGTAGAGAAGGCTGGAGTGTTAAGCTGCCCACATAACTCCAGTAGTATCGATGTCAGGAGCAAGTGGAAGTATCCCACACTCCCCGTCTGCCTTCACGCCAAGGGACTTTGGTCCAAGACAACTTCACGTTAGACCTAAATATGTGTAACTGAAATGGGTATTTCATGCTGTAGAAATAAAAGAAGTGTTGCGCTAGTATGGACATGTAGAAAGAACGAAGGAGAAAGACTAGAAGTAGCTAATTTAATGGTCACTCGCCACAGAACGTGGGAGTGGCTACAGGGAATGTATAAAGTGACTGAAAGGGAACTGGAGTCACCAACAGTTATAGAGTACAAGAAAAACTACACTATGGAAGTGAGAAAAATGAAACATGGATTGGGAGAAGAAAGCACGACAACGACGGTTTTACAATTTGGTATCCCAGTGTGTTAACAACACCTCTCCAGTAGAGTAAGCGAATTGTATTATGGCAAAAAATGGCTGGATCCGTTTCTACACATCGATAAGCACTTCCTCCGCACTTCTTAGCAGACATTATCTTTAATTAAGTGGTTCCTGTGCAAAGAATATTATTGCCCTCGACTTAAGTAACAAGGGGTTACTATGAACCTTTCGCAACGATTTTCGTTAGATCTACAAGTTGAATACAGTTAGCTGCGACGTGTGATGGTACGAACTGGAAGGATCCATTTCATTTCTACCTTACAGCACGTCACAACTAAGAAAGTCACAGTAACATAACTACATTTCTTATGAAGTCAACTTCGTAACGTTAAACAGGACAATATTCCGAAAATGCTAAGTGAAAATGTCTATGCCTTAGAACTACGTGACTAAGGCACTACGAGGGGTGGAGGTACAGGTCCATGCATTCATTTCGAACCTCGATGTAGGCCAATAAACAGCTTCACGCTCCGATCGTTATAACGTCGGTAAAGAGTCGTTCGTACAATACTCGTTGAATGGCCAGCTGTATGAATACGGGGGACTGCACGCGCTGGCGAAGTGGCATAATCCGCGACCCAACCGGAAACGATTCATTTCATGGCCACTTTACTGTGCCCTCCGGCTGACAAATGACAGAGTGCAAGTAGTAGTAGTAGTAGTAGTAGTAGTAGTAGTAGTAGTAGTAGTAGTAGTAGTAGTAGTAGTAGTAGTAGTAGTAGT
>BLKM01000550.1:4160570-4201123 GCA_013340265.1 Coptotermes formosanus | reverse complement strand
GGTGGTGGTGGTGGCGGTGGTGGTGGCGGTGGTGGTGGTGGCGGTGGAGGTGGCGGCGGCGGCGGCGGCGGCGGTGGTGGTGGTGGTGGTGGTGGTGGTGGTGGTGGTGGTGGTGGTGGTGGTGGTGGTGGTGGTGGTGGTAGCAGTAGCAGCAGCAGTCACTGCAGCAGTACTTGTAATACCACAGCAGCAGCAACAACAGTAGTAATAATCTGATACAAACAGTACCCAATTCCTGTCACGCTACGTCGTAGCGCCGTAGCTAGGATAAGAAACCTACAACAGTGAATGTTGTTAGGATAAGAGTCAGGGAATAAGGATAGCGTGGGCAGATAAAGGGATTAGAAAGGACTACGGGACACAAGGCAAGATAGATAAAGTAGACCTATTTCTAACGGGAAAAAACGGGTTCAGGGAACTGTTTGAACGTCATGGAGAGAAAGGACAGAATGAGAAGAGGAATGTAGATATGATGCACAAATAAAAGAGATGGGAAAGCAATACGGGAGAAAGAGGGGAAAGAGATAAGGAAAATAATAATACATACGAATAAAGAAATTATTTACACCGTTATATCTGACAGGGAAAACTAATTCCATTTCTAAAAAAAAATATATAGGGAGCCTTCCAAAGCGAAAAATTAAGCCATTAATGGAGAACTATAAGAAGAAGCGTGTCGAAACAATACGCCTACAATCTGTCACTAATTACTGACATGCTGTAATAAACTTCAAAGCGGTAATAATTCGGTATGGTCTGTCGGACACTGACGTGTACCAGAACAAGTGGGCTTGTAGGGACAGCAGAAACCGGACGGAGGACTTGCAACGAACTTCGCTCGTGCGAAACGGGAAAGATTCAGGGCGGATTGTTAACTACTTGACCGCGGTGACGTAAAACGGGGACGAACAGCTTATGGCGCGTTGTAGTAACTTCCTATGCCATCTTGAAGGAAACGTCTAGATTCACGTCGAAGTATCATTCTGCTACAGAACATAAAATGTGGAGGAAAAAAAAAGGTACAACGCGTCTGCCCCTCTCCAACCACATTAAATGTTCCGTCTCTCTCGTATGTGCGTAAAGAAAACAAAGACCTGTTTTTCCATGCACATACCCGCTCAATTAATTCCAAACCATTTATTCCAACTTCGATAACTCAATCAATCACGGTGTTTAAAGGTACCGCCTGCTCTAACACAGAACAACTGTCCATTTTGCACACAGACAATTATTTCCCTCAAAATGGGCGTTTGACATATATATCGTTTGCTATGAAGTTGGCACGAATTTGTTAGGGTGAAGTGCTTTCGACGAAACCTCATTTCAGGTTATATATCATCTACTGATGCTGGACCGAACCTTTCAGATTACAGGGCAGAGCTTGTCCTTCGGAAATCCTATCTGCTGTATTTGAAAGGATCAGTCACTAGGAATCATTTCATTTGCTACTGTTAAGAGATGTAAACCAGTTAATCCGTATACAAAGTTACAAACGACGTTATCATTACTTTTGAAACACCTTGTAATTTTCAGAGAAGCAATGAACGAGGATGTACAGAAAGAATGACGAACAAACAGCAAAGTAGAATGACTTGAAAATTTTACGTGCCAAGCCTTGCCACTACCAGGTTCAAGGTAACAAATAAAACAAACACTTCTAGAATGTTCTGAAATTCTAGTGATTCAAGAGGATACGGGCACCTGCTGGAACACAAAAACGCAGCTGCGGGCCTGTGCAGGCATTTGGTAAGAAGCTAGAACATCATTCGTGTCTGTTTAACATTTGTAAGAATGTGTTTATGAATGACACTAATTATCTAAGCATCGAAAGGAACAGCAGAATGATTAGGACTCCGAATTGGAAACCACGCGGGCTGAACGGGCGCAGATAAGGTCTAAATGCAGGGGGCCCCGTGGGTCAGGGTGCTCTCCAAGCGTAGAGGACTAAAAATTTTTTGCGAGTTCTTTCAGTCTGGATTTCACCCTTCCGATAGAAGTCAGTACTCCGGTTCATTGTTTTGCGATCTGGGAGTAACTTCGCTAGTGATTATCGGGGTGGGGGGGGGGGGGGAGCGCCGATTATCGAGCCGCGGAGGAACCCGACCAGTTATCTATGCTACTGTGCTGAGGTACAACTTTATCCGACTATTGTTGTACTTGCATGCAGAATGAGAAAATTCACGACATCTCACAATTTCCCGTTTCCAGGCCAAATTCCGAACTTGGACCTCCCTTCTATAAAGCACCCCTACACAAAAACGAACACAATTGGTTAAGCAAGACAGACAGCGTCTTTCTGAACACCAAGAAATCTCTCTATAACAGGTAGGCTTGTAAAAGAAAGTAAAAATTCAGAGAAAAGGAAAGGAGCTGGCCCCATAAATACACTAAACATACAGAGAGCAATTTATTTCACCACTTAAATGTGTTACCACATTTCCGCAACAAAAATATATCTGAAGGGTCAAGCCTTCTCTGACGTTACGCCGACAGGTAAATAGTTACCGACGTTTCGAAGTGCTGTAGTGCCTTCATGCTCAGGGTCAAGGGTCCGAAATATTAGGGTTACCCAGTTCCATGAATTTGGACTACATGGCCGTGACGATAAAGGCACTACGTTCCTTCGAAACGTCGGTACCTACTGAATAACAACGTAAAATGCCAGAACACTTAAATCTCCAGCAACAAAACTCTGAGTACCTCAAGAGCTCTCAAAAATGCATACCTAGCATTATGAGCCTTGCTTTTGCTTTGCCCGAATCTACCTCACGCATTTCCTACAACTGTGTTAAATTAATAGCTTCTAAAATACCGAACTAGACTAGTAAACTCTCCGTGACGTTTAAATACTGAAAACGTTCCAGACCATATAATTTACAGGAATTTCAAAATCAATGGAATAATAGCGTGAATTTATTAGAATACCGAAATCAAGAAACGGCCTTCTTGGAAAATGTTTCAGGGGTAAACTTATCCCTGTACGGTCGGTCCACTTACGAATCAAGGCAGTGAGACGTGCCACGAAGTGGAGGAGAAACCTCCACACTGATGTGCGGTAACATGAATTCGAAACTAAATACCAGTAAAGGTAAAAGAAATAAAATTTTTCAGAATGGCGCAGAAACAGCAGTGCCATTTAAAACTGTTGCCATATTATACTACTTTTTTTTTGTTTTTGTTTTTTAGAATTGCCTAAACGGGCGAACATCATATTGCTTGCCGATTCAAATCGAGCTGTAAAAAGAGAAAGCATGCCATGCAAGACTGCTGACGAAGCCATGGCCCGATGCGGTGTGTGTGGGGCCATTGAAGACAAAGAAGCCATGCAAGGCGCTACCGGACTTTAAAACTGCAGTGTTATTTTGCGTCACCTAGTGTATGTCTTCAGAACGGTACAAAAGGAATTGACATTTAAAACGGGAACTAACAAGAACAAAAAGTTCTGTAGAAAACTTATGAAGCCCACCTTGTTTAAACACCTCCACCTATACAAGGCCGATGGCTTGACTTATAAATTAATAACGACCCAATTTAGTGGCCTATGTCTGTCCACAATTCCCACTGGTATGCATTCCCACCATCTGAATGTTCCCAGACACACCTCAAAACTTTGAACCGTTACGTTTTTCGTTTAATAGTCCTGCACTTACTTCAATCTACTGTCGATGAACTCTGTGCTCTTCTGGGATATTACGCGGCGCTGTCGGGTGTTTGCCGACGTTTCGGGACAACGTATCGGTCCCATGTTCAAGGGCAAAGAGCCCGAGAAGAAAATAAAGCTTTCTTTTCTTCTCGGACTCTTGATCCTTGAACATGGGACAGATACGTTGTCCCGAAACATCGGTAAACAATTACCACACTAGACCGCGTAATAACCAAGAACAGCGCAGATCTCAACATCGCGGCAGAAGCCTGAAATCAATCTAGGATTAAAGTTAAGAATGAGTGAAGCCATACCTACACGCCCTCATACGTTTCATTGCGTCGTATGTAATGAAGCACAGAGTGAATTTTATATTTACCGCCCCTTTCAATAACCTCTTTATTGTTTTTTTTTTCTTTTTGCATATCGAGTACGAATGCGCCGTCTCTACAATCGACATTCAATCCCCAAGAAAAATTGTCCCTGCGTGCGCTATGTGCTGGAGTGGAGGAATAGCTCCACTCCAGCACTTTCAATACTCTCTGTAGAAGAATACTCTACTCTCAGCTGATTGAGCTACACTGGTTCACACCATGTTCAATACGATCCGCAGCAGAAACGCGATTCTACAACGTAAGGTTCAAAACATACTTCTCAGATGTATTGTATAAAGTCCTTGTAGACATGTCTAGCCTTACCTGGACTTGTCTGCCAGCTGAGTCCCCCGATGAACATCTTCCTGTAACATAAGAAACGCGTTTTATTAGTCCGCGTCACAGCTACTTTGTATACTTTGCGAAGTGCTGCAACTCAAATAAGAAGAATGCTTCTAACACGACAGACACGGCTATGGCAAGTGATGTAAGTAACAAAGAGAGAAACGGGAAAACCATTAGGTAAATTACGTTCTTAGTGTCACACGCAGAAAGATACAACTTGAAACTACAACTGAAATTACTGTAACTGTCTACCTGTCCTTCTCTTCATCCCATCTATTCTTCTATTCATCCCATCCATTCATCTATCCCTCTATCTCTCTCCAACCGCCACAGATCTGTCAATCTACCCAAGAATCTGTTCACCCATACCACGTTCTGTATCTGCCCCTCTGCCGATCCATCGACCCCTCTATCTATCCGTTCATCCACCAATCGAACAATTTTATTGTACTGACTTACTCAGCAAGACTGAGAAACGTGCGCACGTTCGAACGTTTCACAGGTACGTACGAGCAGTAACTGGCTTCAGTGTGGACGTATGTGGTAGACATCAATAGTCACACCACACTGCACAAAGTTGATACATTCGTCCTACGTAATGCGGAACACTTAAAGTAGGTGCTACTACTCTACTATAAAGCTTACACATCACGTACGTTACTATTTAAAACATAAGCCCTTCTTACAAACATTTATCGATTTACAGTCCATGTAAGATATGGACCAGTGTGGATCAATACGAAACCATTGTTGCCACGGACACGCAACAATGAGTTCCATTTGTACAACTGAGCTATACATGTCGCCGTTAACAATATACAGAGTACATACTCCCCACGTGAAGTTCCCGATATTTTTGACCGATTTTAACCAAATTTGAAGTTTCTCGCCCGAGCGACTACATTTTGTACAGTGGCATTTGTGGGTCCTCAGTATGGAACGTCCCTCATCTCGCCCTTATCGCACCTAGAATTTTTGAGGTGGTTTCTAAATTTCTGGAAAACCTGTGCACCCCTAACGCCCTTTGTTCAAGTAATGTACAAGAAATGGCGTATCTACATGTCTGGACACAGAATTGTCCTTTCAATGTTGCAGTGGCTCTAATTTAAAGAAATGTTGCTGGAACTGGAAGACTCATTACTATGTTAAGTGTACTACGCCATTACAAAACACTGGCGCAATGTCTACCATTCTCAAGTACGTTATCTAGGTCAAAGGTCGGCAATTACTCTCATACCGCAGACCATCTTGACCTCTCCTGTGACCACTACTGACTAAGAATAAAGCGAAGAGGAGACGGGGTATATGGAAAAATAAAACGTCAAGTTTTTCTTCTTTACGCGGACCCAATTGTACACAGACCTACAGGATACACACAGAACCCCAAATAAACCACTCTCTAAAAGTGGGCTTAATTGGGATTTTTATAGTTAAGGGACTATGATCACTGGTACTCGCCAGTCGGATAATGCTGAGGAACTCGTGAGATTTCTACTATAATGAACAGCATAAACAGTTATCAATTACTTGTACTGATTGAAACCACATTCTACACCAAAACACACAAGAATGGTGTTAATAATTAAATCAGCAAGACATTCTGAACTACAACTGCTGTCCACAAATGTTATACGTTAAATGGAATCTGTAAGGGACCCTAATGGGCTTTATTACGCCCAATCGCAGGGACGATAAATGAAAATTATAAAAAACATTTTGACCTCAAAAACCTCTAGATTTTAACAAGTGTTCGCAAAATTGCGAAAAGCTACTATTAGCTTCGTCATGTCTGTCTGTCCGTCCGCATAGAATAACTCGGCTCCCAAGGGACGTATTTTCATGTGAATTGGGAATTTTAGTATTCTTCGGCAATCTGTCGAGAAAATTCAAGTTTCATTAAAATCTGACAGGAATAACGGCTACTTTACACGAAGATCTATGTACATTTATGATAATATATCTCTCAGTTCTAATTAGAATGAAAAATTTTTCAGATAAAACTTGTAGAGAAAATCAAAACACGCATTTTATATTCAAAAATTTTTTTCCGAAATTGTGCCGTTTATGAGATAATGTGGAAAAATATGGTACAGCTAGACAGCCCGCAGAGCCAATATAATACGGCGCATGCGAACTGCGTGCTGGATAACTAAGACTACAGACACACTCTCCGAACATCTAATACTTATTGCTTTTCCACGACAACAATGGTTACACTAACGCGCCTCAGTGTTATGTCATACTTCATTGCTTATCGTTTTATTTATTTAACCATTTTTATGTTTACAAGACTTTTTCGGTACCAAGTGTGATAAAAACTGGTAGGGGCCTGTATTAACAACAGAGAATACTTGAGCATTGCGTCTGAAGGGACTGAGTTGTACTACAAGCTGCTGCTGCGTGTGCATTACAATTAGGGTCAGTACAAGAATGGGCTCTCCAAAAATTTTGCCCACTTTAGAATAATCACTAAATATTTACAACAGGGACAAAGGTTTTCATTAAATATAAAGCTTCGGACATTTACCGCTCCAAGCAGCGATACTGCTTTAAGGTATAGCACGATGGTTTCATTCAACATTCTTTTAAATTCGGCAACCACAATCCGACACTGCACTACCTATGCTGCAGAAAAAGGCGTTGTTAAATAAACCAAGAATCGGTCACTTTAATATTTGTAATTTTAATAAGTGGAAATATATGCCTTTGAATCAACCATTTATAAGGTCACCAATCCATTCCCTCAAAAATCCCACTTTATGTACCACCACCTGAAATATTTCCCGTCAAAGTCCTACCAGATGACCATTAAACCTTGCTCAGTGCTACACAATATTCAGAAATTGCGAACGAAACGTAAAGTCCCTGAGGTGCCCAGAGTGACGCTGCGGCAGACTCCAGTCTTCTGGAATGCAAAGCCATGTCGTTTGGTAAGTAGTTACCGACATTTCGAAAGTTCGTCAAATCCAAGAAAGCCTTTTTTTTTAATGCTTTACCCTGAAGATAAAAGCACTACGATCCTTCGAAATTTTGGGAACTACCGACCAGTCAAGGCGGCGAAAAACCGCGCAAGATCGAAAATTTGCAGAAGCCAGCAAACCTAAACATCTAGACTATGCAACAGGAAGAGACTAAAAAAACACTCAACAGCACAATTAAACATGTCAGCAACAGACATATAATCAGGTGCCAACAAATGTTGACTCAGGTCACCACTCGGATACAACTTCTACTCCCCGACATTTTCCCACACACCGCGTCTACCCACGCTGTTGTAATTTCTCTGCACCAGTCCACTGACAATTACATAACACATAACAGTCTATACACAGAATATCCAAACAGACTGTTCGACGTCTGTAGGGGCGGAAAAAAAAGAGGAGAAAAAATTAACTAATAAATTAAAGCACTTCCGGACGTTGGCCTTGACTCTTCATTTGTCACGGACGGGGAGACCAGCAAGTTTACTGAGCCCCGAATACACGCAGTTTTTTTTAAATTTTCCTTCAAAATAACACTGGCAAAGAAAAACTACCAAGAAGTTTCCAAAAATAGGTAGTGCCAAGAACTTTAACCTTGATACACACATGGCACAAGGTAGTAGCGGTACAAAACAGACCACTATGGAGTCACCATTGACATTTAAGCACCTGTACCACCACGGCACCAAGGTTCGTATTCCAGCAGAGAAAAAATATGTGTCAAGTGTTTGTAACCGGGAGGTGACAGCTTACTTCACGTCGGTATATGCTGCAAATCGCTTACCGGCCAGGTGACTCTTACGTGGTCCTAAAAGAATCACTGTCGACAGCACTTAAAGTGACGTGTTACGGCTGGGAAGTTATGGACCAACCTCCCTATAACCCCGATCTCGCACGTCGTGGTTTCCACCTCTTTGGACCCCTAAGAAGCACCTTGATGGCAAGCAATTTGCAACAGACGCCGATACGAAGCAAGCTGTCACTTCCCGGCTACAAACACGTGACGCAGATTTCTTCTACGTCAAGATACATACCTTTGTGCCACGGTGAGACAAATGCTTAAATGTCAAAGGTGACTAGGTGGAGGTCTGATGCGTACCATCTATTACTACCCGTACGTCATATGCCATTCAAAGTCAGAATAAAGTTCACGATATAAGAGTGTTTGTTACCTCATTCTGTGAAGCTCCTTTGTATTTATACCCACGTTTCTCTCACGAACCCAGCGAAACAGCACGCGTACCTACAGACGATTCGCCAAACACTTCTCGGGAACAACTTATCCTATCATTCCAGCCTACTTACTCCAATCATCCGACAATTAATTCAGATTTTGCTTGCCAGACCCAAAACAAAATGGCAAACCCAACAAACCTATGAGTTTTAACTGTCATAATACACAACCAGTAGCATGTCATTTAAATTCGATTGTTCAGCTATAATAAAACTCATTTAACCCTATGAGGCCAGGTATGTTACATACATACAATATTAGAAGTTCAGCTCTTACCGCAGAGAAAACAAACTACATGTAACCTACAAAAACCAACAGATTACCGTCATTTAGAGAAATAATGGTTGTTGTTGTAAAGATCACACAAAACACATAAAACACTGTCCGTAAAAAAAGCAGTTTTTTTCATGTTAAAGCATGTAGCAGGATAGATGTAGATAAAGCAGCGCTTTAAACCCGAAGCACACAAACTTTTCAAAAATCTAGACGCCAACAGGATGACATGAAGCCAGTTTCAGACTCGGGATCCACAAATATTAGGAGCCACCGTACAGAATTCAGCAGCCCGGGCGATCTGGCGCCCGGGATTTGTGCACCCCTTCTTTAAGGGTTCACAACTTAGAGTTATATAAGGCCTAAAATTTATATATTATAAATATAGTTATCAACATTTTAGCAGCTGAATTCTGTCAGATTATCAAGTTCATCATCCTAGACATTTAAAAAAAATATATGCTAAACCCATAAACACTACTCCCCCCTATAAATCACCCAGCACAAAATGCAGTATGACTTAACAGAACACTCGAAGTCAAGTACGTAAGCCGTCTACGTGACGCACGCCTAGCTTTAAATTCGGACAGTCAACGGCAGCCTCTGAACAGGGGGCTGTGTGGGACCGAGGGACAGTCTGAAAACTTTGGAGAAGAGAACAAGATAAGCCATGGAAGCATAACGCAACATTGTGGTGCGTTCGCGTAATGCTTACACCTCCTCGGCTATCCTAATAGCCTGATACTATTTCACAAGAATAGTGCGCTTTTATGGCGATTTAACGTCGCCGGCGACATTAAAACGTACTTACATCTTCACATAAAGCGCCCGACTTCAACCAATTTGGGATTTCTCGACAGATTTTCATGAAAGTCCCCAATATAAAATTTAACGGAAACCCGTCCAGTGGCAGCCACGCTGATACATGCAGACAGACGAACGGACATGATGAAGATAACAGGCGCCTTTGGCGACTACGCAAACGCGCCTAAACACCTCTCGCCCCTACCAAACACTGAAAACAAGAATCCTCATCACAACACTCACTGACCTATCCCGGCTCGTACAGAAGACTGGAAGCGGAACACACGAAGGACTACATACTGCGTACCCTCAAATTGTTGTTATCCTCCCGTACTTTTCTCCTTTTCGAGTGGCTGCCTTCCCAGAGCTTCTTCAACAGAATTCTGCCTGCCCTTCTTGATTCAATGTCAAAGTTACAGTTACATGTCCATCCCACAGTCAAATTTATATTCCTAGCAACAAAATGTGAACTACACAAACCATAGCAATCCACGTTACATAACACCCTACACTGCTTACAGTATGAAATTCGGGTATCTTAGGTCCAAACATTTCCCTCGCCACTTGGTTTCAAACATTTGCAATTCATGTCAGCTGTTCTGCTAAAAGACGTCTTACACAAAGGGTGAACAATTTCTGGGCGCCAGATCGCCCAAGCAACTAAATTTTGTACGGTGTATTTGTGGGTCCTCAGCATGGAACTTGTTTTATGCCTCCCTTCTGGCGCAGAATTTTGAGGCGGCTCCTATATTTTTCTAAAATCTGCGTACCAGTGTCTTACACCGATACAAAATTGAAAAAATTAGTGTCCATACACATTAATTCGTGTTTGATTTAGAAAGTAAAAGTAATTATGCCTTTAATGAATACCAACAAGCACGACAAAACGAAATATTAAACCTATTTCATTCAATAAAATACTAACCACTCTTCAAGCAAAAATACACAATGGTAAAATGACAAAATTAAGCGTTTTACGATCTCTGGGGACTCATGCAAGACCTTACGAATAACATAATGAAGAACACACGCTGGAAAGTAAATGGATTCATAGTGAAAAATGCAGCCTGTTATAAGAATTTCCATTCACTTAAAAACTGTGTTACGGAGAACGAAACGAAAATGGGCACTTCCATAAAAACAGTACAATACAGCCTGTTACAAAAATTTTCAAACAATTACTAATTGCACTCCGTACGACTTTTTGAAGTATTACGAAAATGGGAACTGTCGCAAAAACATTACATGATCTCAATGACAGAAACACTGATAAACTCATGCAATTACGAACCTTCTTAGCTTTATGGTTCATTTAAACAGTATACAAACACATTTTCATCAGAAATAATTTTAGATATAAAAGAGACAGTAGTGGTAGACATTTTCATTTATGTTACTTGGAAGTTATTAATAATAGACTCGCACCACCTCCCAATGACGTTATCTGCACACCATTTATAACGAATAACCAGCAATACCAAACTTATCAGAATCAAATATCAGAATTTTTATTTTCGTTTGCTGACAACACTGATCCCCCAGTATAACTGAAAACTATACAAAATCGTGTAAGTGTTGCGTATCTATAAACTAGTGTCGTCAAAACTTGTTTACTCGGTGCAAAATTGTTCCGTGTGGGCATATGGACACATGCCGCCGAACAGTCTCCTGTGATTGCGCCTACCGAGTACCACACCACACAAGTCCTCCCCCTTCCCCATTCAACCGCAGTGTAGAACTATACCTCACAACTCACTTAACCTTACACAGAATTCGGTTTCGTCCTTTCTGAATCCCAGAAATGTAACCATTCATAGAAAGACAGACCATCCCAACTCTGGTTCTTCACGGGTTTCTTACGAGTCCACCTCTACTTCCAAAATTCCTCACAATCACAGTGACTTGGAATTACATGCAACATAAACATTTGAAACTGCGTCATTAAATACATCACGAAACACGGCGATGATCTTAGGCAGAAAAGCATACCCAAGAATTTTCAGCCAGTGCTCTGAATAAACTGAAAATACGAAATTAGGTAACCCCAAAAAATCTGTTCGCAATGATGTTTAACCCTCTAATGTCTGAAGGTCATCTAAATACACCAAATACACTACGTCTTGTTTACAAAAACCAATCAGTGGATACTAAACAAGAAAACAATCGCCTCTGTTCAGGGAATCATACAGCCAAAAATACACTACGTGGGAACATTTTGTGTCTTTTATGTGAACAAAGTACTGGATGACTGTAACAGAAACCCGTTTTCCTCTAAAAGCATATTACGTCTACCAAATTTAACATCCTGTGTCGCACATTTCAGCACAGTAATTACCCCCCCCCCC
Source organism: Coptotermes formosanus (assembly GCA_013340265.1). Taxonomy (NCBI): domain Eukaryota; kingdom Metazoa; phylum Arthropoda; class Insecta; order Blattodea; family Rhinotermitidae; genus Coptotermes; species Coptotermes formosanus. The sequence goes on along the minus strand of BLKM01000550.1, from coordinate 4,189,124 downwards.
CATCCACGGGGGGGGGGGGGGGATGGCCCGAAAACTTTCACGCTTTGTGACGGCCAGTACTACAAAATGTAACAACCTTTTACACATCACCAGCAATTCGGCACATACATCTTTCCTTACACACGTTAAATTGTTATGAAGTTATTTTCAAGTGTTCACACCCTCACGATATTACGCACTAAAACAATTTTAAAACGACGTACGGTACGACAGTGAAAGAAAGCACTATACACACAACGCATGGATTATATTCACAAAGACACTGCCAAGTATGAACATTGGATTACGTACACAATCTAAACTCAAAGTCCGCAATATTGTGTATGTTATGCGGCGCTGTTTTCTGGTGTGGATAGAAGCACGAGTCAACACGGCGTCCATTAGTGGCTACTGTGTCACGATATAGGCCTTCAGAAAGCCAAACAAAATAAATTATTTCCATTAGTCTGCGTGTGTACGTTTGTAATTGATCGGTTTCAGCAAACACCGTGATACGTAATTTTAGTCACCAATACCTCTTTAAGAATTAATCGGGTTACGCTGAGAACTAGGGGTAGAACCGAGACATTTTCTGCTTACGGATACAATTAAGACCTTGTCACACGCTATGACCACAGAGATAATTCAGATACCAATAAAAACAAGAGATGTGATGATCACACGTTTTACCCAATGTGGCACACCATTCACATAGATATCATTAATAATAAACACTTCAAAAGTGATGAACGGTAAACAAATGAAATTTGTGTCATTAATAGGAATAAAATTTCTCTAGATCCAGTACGCAATCTGTCACCTGTGTTACACGTTCATATGTAAGTTATTTTTTGCAATGTAGACTGAAACCATTGATAATATTGTACGGAAATAATTATTGATTTCACCCAGGCAAACACGGTTAACAAGCCTGAGAATATACACGAAACGTCTGCCAATGGCCATGACTTTTTAGGGATGAAGCTACCGCCACCCCCGCTCACTCCGGGCCGGCCTACACAAAGAAGCTCGCAACCAGCCGGCACCTTGCTTTCCGTCCGGCGTCCAAAATGCACAGTCACAACACATCCATTGCTGTTATTCACATTAGACGAAGCAGCAAACTTAAACACGCACATAAAACAGACACGTAACTCACGAAAAATAATTGTACACAGAAGGAATACAAATCACACAGATACACAAAACCTAATAAATGACAACGTACCCTGGATCGTTAGGTACTTCCGCCGGTGAGCCTCCAGCCACACTCTCCTGGGTTTGAGACTCCATTACGAACTGTATTTCGATCGTTTACTTCAAAACTACGACTAAAACTAAAGGAGAATAGTGAACCCGGTTAGGAACAGCGCCTCCCCCTGTCTAATCGCACGATCGTACACACTACCAACACGATACTGAGGGTTTCTGGTCTTGGCGGAGTGCGACAACGCCAGCTTCGTTGGAAGGGGACAGGGGAGGGACTGCGAACGCACTTAACCGCTGCGCGCGCTGCCATGTTGATAGATGACCAAAACATCGGCTGTGATTGGATGCAATCCGTGCACCTCTCGGTGCGGCGATGACGTAACACGTATACATATTGCTCATGCGCGGCAACATACAAAACGCTGTTGTCTGCATGTACATAACTCCATGGCACAGTAGAACGAAAACAAACATGGGGCGCTGGTTACTACAGTGGAAAGTAATGAACACGAGTGACATCTGTGAACATTTCTTGAAAGCGATGGAGGTCTTCCCCCTCACCCCCCCCCCCCAACGGTTTTGGAAGCGCCAGTTTTAAACCATTATACCATTTTGGGTTTTCTAGTTACATACTGTATTTTAAGAATATTTATGTCACAGAACTCTCTAACCCATCTAGTTGATACGAGTTCCGATTACGGCAGTAGTGCTTACGTACTTACGCAAAGATGGCGTAAATAACCACACGCATCTCTACATCTGCCGTACTTATACATATAGTTACGCAGTCTGCTATAGGTGGCAGAACAAACTACGGGCTGGCTGCCATCTTACAACCCTCGGCAATAATAGCTGTGGCCAGAGCAAAGTAAACACATCTCGTACTGCCACCTTGCTCTTTTGATACCAATACAGCTGACATGGCCAATTTCGTAAAACAAATCTCCCTCGCCTGATGCAACTACCACAGCGGTAAACAACTGGTTTCCAGCAAAGTTTCAAATAAAGAAATTATTACACAGTATTAACAATTTTGAAGTGAAACACTGACAAACAAAATAGGGTAGTTTCATTAAAAATTGTTGGATCTGGATTACATTTGAGAAAAGATATTTCAGTACCTCTAGGCTTTTCGAATATGCAATAAAATCTTACACTAAAAATTCCACATGGTGTGTAATATCTTGAAACAGCACTCAACACACAGTCCAGCCTGACAATCAGGACACCAAAACACTGTTACCTTCCTTGTGTTGTGTTTGTAACACACTACACACCTCTTTGTGGGCCTGGCCTTTTACTCTGTTGGTGGGATTCTTTTGGGGAAGTGTCTTTCAAGGAGTCGCCACATATTTTTATCAGTGGAATGACGGCCTTGCGCTTTTCTTTAAATTTCACTCCTATGTTCAATATGCACAGCCTGCACCAGATCTACTCTGAATTTAAAACTGTGTATTTTGGACTCGCTTGAATTTGCATGGCATATTCATACAACTTAGAACAGTAACATTGAGTAATCTCCTAAACATTTTGTTTACCATTTACCCATTTTCTTTCTTTCCAAATGATATGGTTGAAGGAGTTGGTCTTTTAGATCAACTCCTCCAGTGTTTTCATTGTAATCTATAACTGATACAGGATTTTAATTTTCTTGTCCACATTTTCTTAGCCTGTTTCTTGTTACCTCCCCATGATAAGTTGAACTCATCCACAACGTGCGAACCCTTTGCATCAGTGGCTCCGCAAGTGACAACACAATTGCAGCCATTTTGTTTGTGTCACCTGAAATAAATGCTATTTGGAACAGAGTGTTTTGGACCCTCTTAATTATAAAAGACCACAGGTAACCTAAACTGGACTCACAGTTACTATGGCTTGATCCCAAATTTGGAAGCCTTTAGGGGAATATATTGTCTGAAAGAAAGTCTTCCCCTCGATAGTGTTGGTGACTCATCTATTGAGATATTCTACCCGGCTAAGTACAAACTTTGAAATTTTTTGTTGAGATGGGACAGGACAGGACAGGACAGATTTTGGAAAGGTTCCTGTTATGTTCCTCTATTTTCACCATTACTGAAATGCATGAAATTACAAATTGATTCAAGCCGATCCATAGAAAGAACACAGCCAGAGACAGGAGTTACCAAAATAGAATTTCACGAAAAATAAGATTATAGTGTAGGTTTCTCCATTATTCTCATTAGCATGAAAAGTGCTATCACAACATACATTTCATCTTTAGTGACAGGGTTCCAGTCTCGCATCCTGGAATGTAATGGAATGAGATGTCTACCTCATATTTTTGTTCAGCAGAAGTGTTTGTTTCATGCACTATTAGTTCCACCAGTTCACCAGTAGAAAACATTTTGAACACTTTAGGACAGTGAGTTTCATTTTGGGTTTCACTTTGCGGCCCACAGTTAGCAACAAACTGTTCTCTTTGCCCTACATACTTTGTCATATCCTTCCACATAAATGTTGCACTTGAAGAACTAGGAGCACTGGGTGTTGCAGGAACTTGCATAATGTCACTTTCATCAACACTACAGTCCAACGCAATTACTTCACCTACAGCCAAATTATCTGTCCCGCTTGAACCATCACCTGAACTAGAATTACCTGGATCAGAATCAGGAAGTGCTTCTAACAAAGCTTGTCCAATTTCTTCCTCAAACAAACCCTTGCTAGCTGGTGCCATCACTGCCCCACACTGCAGTCTCAAATAAAACTGAAGCACAAAGAAAGAAGAAACAAAGAAGCTGTTGATACACAGGGGTCATATCACACACCATTTGACAACCCCAGATCTCAGGTTCGTGGTGACAGTAACAACATTTGTTTTAATCTTCACTTGATTGTTAGAGAGAAGCACAAAGGACCTCACGCAATTAAAACCTGCAAAAAACTGACTCACATTTCGAGGTGAGAGAAAGAAACAAAGAAGCGTTTTTTTAACTGTCTCCCACACCATATGGCAGCCAGCTCATTTATTAACAAGAATAATGCAGCCAGAGTACAATTGCTTCCCAGGTTTCCAAGATACGGTAAAATGAGTCTGAGCATACAGTATGTGAGCATAGCTCGGCATAACACGGCAGGTGATGTTTACATTTGGTGAGGATGCTCAGAATTCCACACTGATGGGCTGAAGTAAGTAGACTGGAATGATTTGGGCATGCTGTAAGAATGGATGGTACAAGGACAGTAAAGAGACTACTGGAAGGCAATCCAGGAGGATGAGAAAAGAAAGGGAATACCTAAACAAAGGTGGGTGGATGATGCTGGATCAGACCTGAGGGATATGGGCACAAAAATACTGAGAACAAGAGCTTTGGATAGAACAAAATGGGAATCTGTCATGAGTGAAGCCAAGGCTAAACTTAAAGGGTCATGGTGCTCAAAAATTAGAAAAAGAAAGAAAGGAAATTTGTCAATAAAATAACAGTCAGTGAAGACAATCCCTGAAATCTGTGTATTGCAAGAAAAACTGATAATATTCAAGAAAAGGTGGATGATATGGCACTGTGCATATTCACCAGAAAGCTGCTGTTCATAGCATATAGCATTTGTTTTTACATTACGGAACTGCCCCATCAGTAATATGAATGGGTTATAACTCACTTTTCGTCAGTCTGTTCAACATATATCTGCAGTTTGAGTAAGCCTGTGTCCAGTGTTTTGATAGGCACAATGTTTGCATTCATCACTTCATTTTCTTGCTCATCACTTTCAATCCATGGGAAGTCCTGAAATAAAATCAATAAGTTCTTTGAACATATTACAACACTCACTTTCCTTTACATGCTTCAAGCTACCCCACTTGGTAAGCCCATCAAAAACTATACATTAATAATAATCCAATTCAGTGATCAATATCTGTCCACAATTTTAACTCCAAGGATGTTAAATTTTCTTAGTTACAACCAGAAAGTTTCTCATCACTGTAGTGTTATATTATCTTGCAGAAATAAGAATACAGTTCATACAAACTCTGTATGTTGGTGACCCATCTGCACAAAACATTCACATTGTATTATATTTCAATGTCCTATTTAGAAAGTGGTCTTCTTGGGTGTGACACTGGAGGGAGATACCAACCTTTCGAGTACCATGCTACATTCTTAGGTCCATAAACATACTAATTCCATCTGGAATAGGGAACAATGCCTAACAGTACAAGAAGTCTACTACTCTACCTGTCTAAAAATATGGTTAATAAAAGTGATTGCAGTAATTTTTGCAGCATATCACTCCTATAAACTGGATACAAAATGTTATCCAACATTCTTCTCTTATGATTAACTGTACATACAGATAAAATTACTGGGGATCATCAATGTGGGTTTTCAAGTAGAAGATCAAATACTTAATCATATATTCTGCACCATCAGATACTTGGGAAAAAATAGGAATACAATGTGACAGTACATCAGGATGTTTACAGATTTTAAAGAAAGACTATGATTCAGTTAGAAGTAAGGTTATGTACAATATTATCTTTGAAACTCTTCTAAAACAAGGAAACATTTTATTGCCATTGTTTTTCAACTTTGCTTTGGAATGCCATTAGGAAGGTCACAGAAAGCAAGCAGTGTTTAAAACTGAATGGAACACATCAGCTTCTGACCTGTGCTGATATGGTAATTTACTGGGCAAACACAAAAACATTAAAAAAAGAAACAAGGAAGCTTTATTAGTCACTAGTATGGGGACTGGCCTAGAAGTAAAGGCTGTGAAACCAAAGTATGTGTTCATGTCTCATCAACTGCAGGCATGAAGCCATTAAATTTTGGGAATGCCTGCTACCAATCAGTTCACAATCCTTTGTCCTGCCCATTTGCTTTCTACAGACATAAGGGTTAAAATGTGCAGAACTATAGCTTTGCTTGGTGTTTTGTATGGATGTGAAACTTTCTCTCTCACATTAAGGGAAGAACATAGGCAGACAACGTTGAAGAAAAGTGTGCTGCAGAACAAATTCAGGCCCAAATTGGAGGATGCAACAGGAGACTCTGAAAACTGCATGATGAGGAGCCCCATAATTTGTACCCCTCATCAGATGTTATTAGGCTGATCAAACCAAAGAGGAGAAGATGGGTGAGGCACATGGCACACAGCGGGGAGAAGAGAAACTCAGAGGATTTTGGTGGGTAATCCTCAGGAAAAGAGATCACTCAGAAGACACAGACAGAGGTTTTATTTTATCGTACTTTAAAGGCTGGAATAGGAGGACACTGACGGAATTTATCTGGCTCAGGATAGGGACAAGTGGTAGGCTTGTGTGAGTTTGGTTAGATGCAGGGATATTCTTGACCAGCTGAGGAATTTTAACATTCTCAACAAAATCTCTGCTGCATGGAGATGGTCTGTTAAATTAAGCAAGAATGAAGTGTACCTGATATCTTGGGTCCTCTGCCAGGGAAACCGACACTGTTTCTATGGTATGAATTTGCACTCTGAAAGTACTCTTGTTTGGAAGAGGTCTCAAGCAGCTTGCAGTCACTGCAAGTTTCACGCAAAATCCCCGAAAAGCTTCCTCACCTTTAATGAAATATGGATCATCTCTGTAAGAGAGAAAACATTACATGAATTCCATGCAAAGAAATTAACAGCCCAAACATGTCCACCAATTTTTACATACAGTGTTAAAGTACAACTGCCTCATAAAACCTTTACATCACAATTGTTGTAACTAAAAATGAAACACCTCTGACATTAAATGTTTACTGATAATTCAACTTACATAAATGGATGAAGAGTTATTGTGGTTAATGCCTCCAGGTATCATCTCTATCCATCATCACAGTGTCTACCTATCTCAGACATGTACAAGCACAGAGCTAAACTTGTCCCTGCACACGCCACGATGGCATATGGAGGAGGAGAGGTATAGCTCTGCTCATTCTTAACCTTGGCACTAGATGGAGATAGGTGGTCAGCTTCATGTCACAACTAATTTATGCCCACAAAAGAAGGCCCTGTACCCACTGAATATAAAGCTGAACATTCTGGTGAAGAGGAAAATCCCCTGCCCTTGGTGGGAACCAAACCCACCCATCCATCCAGCCCATAGCCTAGTCACTGTATTAACTACACTACCCCACCTCCCACCATGGTTTGAAGATCACAATTACCTGCGGGTACTCTCTGTCTCTCTACACCAAGTCACAAAACTTTATTGTTTGACTCTATAAAGCAAGAAACTGTGCAGCAGTTCATGTAAAGATGGTTCATGCCAAAGATGCTTATATAAACAGACAATGTATAGCAAACATTTTCCACACAAGCTGACATTATGTTCTAGACTTTAGTTTTCATTCCCTTACAAACCTTCTGGAGACACGGGGCACAAACATAAAATATTTCCATGTACTTACTGGTTCAGTGTTTTGTTTAGATCGAGAATATCAAACACAAATCTCTCAATTGCTCTCTGTGTTTCATCAAAAAATGTGAGAGTTACTTTTCTCACTTCATTCTTCTGCAGTAAGTCCCTTATGGTTTTAAGACATTCTGTTATGTACTCATTTAAATAAGGGTGGGTTGACATTTGAACTGGAACTCCATATTTCTTCCGTCTGACAAATATACTTGCTGGATAAATGTTCCTTACATACAAGATATTATGCACTGCAACTTCCAGGAACTCAATCAATATATCAGATGCTGTAACAGACAATCCCAGTACACTCATAAGAACAGTTAATCCATACATTAAAAACCCCGGACTACTAAGCATATTTCTTCAAACAGAGGCAAAGAAAGCAATATGAATCTACAAATCATTACCCATGCATACATACATATTTACATATATTCCATGGATACAAATGGTAGTCAGACTGTGGAATTAGTCATAAAATACACAACATACAGATAAGTAGAATCCAAAGTACTTAAATGTTTCATTAAACTCTTACATATATAACAGATAGGTGATACCGTGGAGTGATATTATACAAAAACAAAATCTTTAACAGGTTTAAGAGTCTTTTTAAACATTACGAATTAATCCACTAAGTACAGGCAGTTTGTCAAACAAGTTAGCAGACTGTGGGAGATTCTGATGCTGGCATAGTAGGCACCTTTCTGAAAGCAGAAAAGGCTGGCAACTGGTCTACAAAGATTGTAATTATTCCTTATGTTAACACCGTGTAGAGCTCATCAATCAAAATGACTCTTCCAAATTATGTAGTTATTAAGCATAAGTCATGGAATTCTTTATTTAGCAATGCTTCCATGTACATGCACTTTTCATTACATCCAGTACTTCATGCATATTGTGGTGTGAAATGCTCATAATAAATGCTAGTGTTTTATTTTATCCAGATTTAGGTTCAGCCTGTTAGCAGTAAAACGTTTAACCCATGGAACAGAATTAGATTCTCCGCAGTACACAAATCAATAATATTTTCACTAGCAAGTATACCATGGGGCCATCAACATATATTTTGTGTTCCTGTATGGTAGACATTGCTGGTGGAAGAGCATTCATGTATGTTAGATAACAGCAAAAGCCTTAACGCTGGAGGAGCTCTGTATATTACCATTCCCCAGTTCCTTAAATACTAAGAAACTGTAATTCATGATCTACAGCCAGAAGCTTTCTCTGGGGTCACAGAATATATCTCTGACATCCAATTTTTGTTATCACCTTTTAACAAATTGACTGTTAGCTTGAATTCAGCATTTTCAGTGGATATGCCTTGCCTGAAGTGAAACTGTTCTGGGAATAATGTGTTTGTTAGCATGTACAGAGTTTCTTAATGCATTGTATAAAACTTCCTCTAATACTGTCCAGAAAGCGCTTAATAGTGAGAAAGGGACCTGTATTTTGTTAAACCAAATTTTTGATGCGGGATGGAGGGCACATTGGTCTTATGCCACATGTGATCACAAAGGTTAGTGATGGTAAAAAGTATTCTTACGCCTACATGTTTTGAAATAAACCACAAAATTCGTCTACACAATAATTAAACAGTTCAGTTCCTAGCTCACAAAAAACCATATGCCTCAGTTACAATTACAAATTGGTTAATCACAACATTCTTAAAATATTAGTACAAAATACAAAATAATAACTGTTTACACCACAGAATCCACAGTTACAATCTAGACTGTTTTAAAGTACAAAGGAATAGCAAAGAAGACAATGGACAATGTCAGACATACTTACGGTAGTGTCTTTAAATTTATCTGAAAATGAAATACTGCAGAGGTAGTCAATAAATAAACCTCTAAGTTGGGACACGCTCTAGTCTCCCTTGGTATAAACGTGTATGGAAAAGGTTGTTTAAATGATGCACCCCACGTTTTAACATACGGGATACCAATACTGGACAGGGTTTTGATATTATTTATTCCGTGCAAACTAAGGGAAAAAATTGGACAGGGTGTTCATAGTCTATGACATAAGTTCGCGAAGTTTTAACCGACAGCTCTACACACTGCTTTCTTTGTGGTACGATCATGAAGAACGCTCTTTTATGTATAGTAAGCTGTTTAAGTTAGTTCCACCTGTATAATTTCTTAGGTTAGGTTCCATTACGTGACATTAGCATTCACTTTAATCCCTTCGCAAACTTTACGAGCCTCTACATTTGACTACAAACATCCGGCACGAATTTATTTTTACCTGCGTTTCCTGATCCTGATGCCATGCCCAATGGACATTATGTGCAATCTTTTACCAGTTCTAATACTCTGCATCTCACACACTTGCTTCCCATACAAATTTCATACCCAGCGACAGTTGGTACCACCGATAACCAGGGATCCTCTATAACCTCGACATGCCGACATGTTCACATACAACCATGAGTACTCAATTTTGCGAACAAAATATGAAATTACATAGACGTGTATATATCTACAATAACAGCATTACGCAGGTATCTGTACAACCAGTGTTCATAGTATTTATAGACCTTTCATCGGTATGTTCTCGTAATTATACTAGTTTCTGCTTGGGCAGCAAGGCGTTTTGCGGGATATTTATGATTTGAAGCTTGGCACAGCAGCCCCTTCAGTGCCCACACGTTCACACAGCCTACCGGTGAGGTCTGCCATCTCTTGGTCTCGTATTGGAATTGTTTCGTAACGCAAATGCTTCAAATGCGGGGTCGTGTAGAACACTAGCAAACCCACCTTCCAACAAGGGCTAGTACTCTTCGTGATAACAAGTATCAGAGGCGACAGTGGAGGCTTTTAGATATCCAGCACAAGGTTCAGGACATGTTACGTTTATATAAACATCAGTATGAAGGGTTATTATTTATGGCCAGTGGACGTAGCTATCTCACCAGTTAATGGGGGATGAATTAAAAGGTCTCTGTAGCCAGCATGTAAAAGTTCAGAGCCTTCTATATACTCAAAATCAGGCAGAAATGTAGGTGTTTATATAGCTTGAGCACAGGCAGGTCTCAATGAAATACTGTACAAGGGGCATGTTTGGATGTTTTTACACTTGCAATAGCAGCATAAGAACCCTCTTATACGTGCATGCTTGCACATGTATGAAAGGCTGACATGGAGGTGTCTATATATGAGGTATAATGGGAAGCTATGGATGTGTCCATTTAACCAGCATAAGAGGTATTTTTCAAGGCACCACTTCAACCAATGGTCCTATATCATGCATTAAAAATGTGTCCCTACAATATATTTTGTGTGTTACACATTAAGCACTACTACATTCTGCACAGTCTGACTTGGTTAACTCAATTATATTACTTTTCTGTGCATTATATACCAATGGGTCTATGTGCCTGGCTTCTAAGAGATATTTTCAAATGTCCACAAGTATACATTTTAAAATTTTTGATGGTGTCTTTTCACTTGTAACATCATATAAAGGCTTTAATCTTTTTACCCTCAATGAATTAATTTAGATGCACTTATAATAATTAGATAATTGCCTATTTAATAATGCATAAAATGGCAGACACATCGTAGGCTACAGGCCTTGGAAAACCTGCTGCTCTTGTTGAAGCCATCAGCTAAATATGTTTTAAGAGCCACAGTTCCACATCAGAAGTCTGGTCACACCATCAAGAAAACCCACTTTGCATGTAGTAATATGGTTATTACTGTGCTTGAGAGACCTGCACATCTTCAGTAATGATTTGTGTCTAATGGAGATACTAAATTACAGACGAGAGGAATCTGTTATTTATTATCAATAATAAGCAAGATAGTCAGTGAACTTGTACAACAAACAAACAAACAAAAACAAACAGAAATTGAACTTGTTTTACGCATAACTGAATACAAAGAATAGATAACCATCAATATGCTTTAATTTCACTATTACCTCAATTCTAAAAATTATCTTTCTTGTTTGTGCTTCATAATGTATCCCTCTGGGTAAAGAGAGAATTCACAAACTGTGAGACACAATTAAAACAGAAAGAAAAAGATGACATCAACTGACACAGACGCCATCTATGATAAAAATGCAGAGGTGATGAAAGAGAACAATTTTTGTTTCTTTTACATTATAATTGTAATTGTATTATTCCATAGGAGAAAACACTTTCGGCTCTCATGGCAGTGCCTATATATAATATATAATATTAATAACTAATAATAAACAAGCTTCTCACACATTCATCCCCTATACCCTTAGAAAACATCTACAGTGTTTTAAATCTGTTAAGATTTTTTATTTATAAAACAAATTGTGGGCAAGGGGATGACTGATAAAATGTTTTATTTATACAAGATGAAAAATGATAATGTCTTGAGAGTGTGGTCACACCAAACAGTGGAGTAGCTTTCAGGTGACTGAGTTGTTTTACGCAGCAGCCTAAATGAATCTTGTGAACAACTACTTTTACAGAACATAAATGAGTGTAAAACACATTCAGTATTCCATTTGTACATTAGACCACAAAATTACAAGATGAAATCTGAAAAACATGGTACTGCAGCTTGGCTCATCCATTATCACAAAGATTTAAACAATTAGTACTTAATACAGTAATTCTTCAGTTAACACATTTTATCATTACATAGATCATTTTTAATTCAAAGCAAGCTTTCAAAACAATTATCAAAACTTAGTTGGCAGGCTTTCAAAGCCACTGTCTTGAAAATTAAACTTAATGAATTTCTAAATGACAATGCAGTTAAAAAATCTGGGTTTTAGGTCAAAATTGCTTTGAACTTATTAACAAATATTTGTTTCAGTTTTGTAATAACTAAATACTTAAAATGTTAAAAAATTTGCGATTTGCAATTACTTTAAGAGCCAAATTTTTATGCCACTTTTAGTGCAAAATTTTTTGTGAATTTTGTCAGGTCATATATACCAGGCAGCCTCATGCTGGGAGCAAGACTGCCAGGCTCGCCCCTTTTCACTGACCTGATTATTCTGTTTAAAGGAAATATTGTTTGCATAGAGGCTTTGTCAACTGAAGTTAGAAATTTCTGTGTACATTTGTGAAGCATTTGTACTTGAAGGAGCAACAAAGACATTAACAGAATTAAATGGCAAATACCTGTACTATAGGTTTCACTAGTGAAGTCATTGCCAGTACTGCACTGTAGAAAAACATGGGGGGGGGGGGGGCTCTAGTTACACTTTGCAACAGAAACTGTAGAATTACAGTTGAATCCTAAGTTCATAATCCGCTTTTTCTTTCTTTTTTACAAAACGTAAATAGGTAAGAGAGCATGCTAGATTCGTCATAGATATTTGTTAAAATACACACACACACACACAAACACTGAAAAGATTTTTACATTTACAAAAATATCACAGTTCCTTTTTCATATTTTCACTGTCATTTTTTAAAAAAGGTTTTGAAAATCAGTACATCTATGATTTCCAAATAAAATGCATATGCTACCCTTTATTTCTAGCATTGCAGTGACAGTTTATCCCTAATATTTGAAACCACATACCTACATTAAGAAAATCATGCCTGGGTTGAGTTTTAATTAAATTAGTACTTGATTCATATTTAAGTACACATATAAATTATCATACCATATTTATTTGGAATAACCTTAGGGCAATGGAAGTGTGAAAATAGCAGAAACAGCCTACAGATTCCAAACATTTGGGATAAACTGCAGTATACTCATACTTCCTTACATAAAACTGAAACTGCTACACCACACTTAATTCCAGCTCAGTATCATACATAAACGGACAATAAGATTTTAAACTCCCAAGACCAGCATGAATGATTCCTTTATAATTTAGAACAATATAAAAACAATCCTTCAACTTTACAAAGACACATATTCATCTGTATTGGCCAGTTGTGTGTCGAAGTTGGCAGCCCTTATGTTGATCTGTTTGTCAAGCCAAGCTCAAGTTTATTGCTTCTGTTTGGACAGCAGGGCAGGATGATTCATATACTATGCCACAACTCAAAAGGCTCTGCACATTCATTCATTACTGTCAGATGTATTCACAAGAGTTAAACATTACAACTTTAAAGTTTATAACCCTACTCATTTCAGTAAAAAACGCCAAGTTCTAACTTGCTTAATATCACAGTTCGTAAGTACCAAAATACTCTTCTCAGCTATTTTTATTTTATTATTTTTCGTTTCATCAATTTTTATTGTTACAATCTGGGCTAACTTCTAAGGTATATTTACTGTAATTTCAGTCTAAGGACATCCAGCACCATTGTATACGTATTTTTGCTCCCCAGAACATTCAGTTTCTATTTTCTTAAAAAAATACCACGCCATTCTATCTATAAACAGTGACATCCTAGCAACAAAATGGAGGGAAATTCTACACTTATTAAAATGTCTACTTTATTAGTGTTTAATTAAATATTATGGTATAGTTACATTAGATTTTTGAAAGAATGTGGCAGAAGACAATATGCATGAAGAACGAAACATCCTTAACAATTTTAGCATTCCCAAAAAACCTAATTAACAACATTACAAAGCTTGAAATTTATGTTTCTTCTAACTACAGAATAATTTGAAAGATGAAGAACAGACAGAGCCAGGCTAATTCTAATTTGTCACACCCAGAACAACAATGGAACCATCAAATTGACAAGGAATTTAAGACATGTTTAACTTCAGACAGTAAGTAGTGAGATTACAATTATGAGGAGGTCTCACCTACAAGAAAAGAAATTCAAGAAAAGAAATGATGTAGATGAAAGATACATTCAACCATTTAAGTGTTTACAAAATGTGAGCAAAAATGTGATCACCATGCCATATTGAGGTGCATAATGTGGATCTTGGAAGAGTCTGTTTTCAAATGTTATGTTCAAATAACATCATTTCATGTTGGTCCACACTTTGAAGTACATTGATTCACAAAGATTTGCAACAAATTGTAGTTATCTGACAAAGCCTAAGTGCAATTTTCCCTTTCATATTTCAGGTGAATGTTGGGGAAAAAGTTATGTATGATTTAAATATGAACAATCAATCTTTGAACAGGAAATTAAATTTCAGCGGAAGACTACAAAACAAATGAGAAGCAACTGTAATAGGTTCAACAGCTGGAGTGATATTCATTTAAAAAAAATGGTGAAAAACTTTCATGTGAATGTAACCAAGTAAAAACATTCAGTTTCTCCATTGTGTCAGACACAGATATCACCTAACATCCAAATTCAGATACTGCAAAATTTAATTGAGCTTTCAACAAACGAATCCCAGAAAAAGTGGACGGTATATGGAATACAAATATTTTGTAAAGGTCACACACAGCTGAAACACATAAACCATTACATGAATAAATTTAAGCCCATTCGTAATTTCTGTCATTCACTATAAAACACAACTGAAATAGTAATACTAAATTGCTTATCATTTGTTTTTATTTGATCCCAAATTTCATACATTACTCTAGTCTAAATGAAGGGGAAATAAATTTGAATAAGTTATATAAACTATTGGCTTACTCTTTAACCTGGCAGTGTGTCAGAGGAAAAGGCAAAGGAGCCATTTGTCTGAGGGAAATTTTTGGCTACTGAACAATGATAAACTTAAATTTATGCTCCACCTTACTTATGCTGTAGGTACAGAATATGAGATTGCTACTTAAATACATACGTATGACACTATAAGCAAATTTTAAAAGCCATACAGATCATACATTTTCAAACCAAATATTTAAAACTTGCGAAATTTTCTTACAGTATGAACAACAGTTTAAGACACACTTTACAAAAGCCAAATTTTAAATCATTTTTTAATTCAACCTGAAGGCAAGACAGAATCAAGACAGAGCACAACTTCATTTGCTTCCTACACTGTGCAAAGCTTCAAAACTCAAAACAACAAAACTAACTGTTAATTGTCAGGATGACTGTTAGTACTCATAAGTCGTACACTGTTTCCTCTTGGACGTGGACATGTAATGTATTTCTTTAAAGAAATTTTATGAATTACTGCTAACTGTCTGTTAAATTAATATGTGCAGACATCAAGCATTAGTGTTTCAAAGTCACTTATCTTACACTTTTGACAACACAAACCTGATATACAGACTTTGGTACTGCACACTTCATTTATTAGCTATAATTGCATATTTAATGTCACTTAGGTTTTGCTTGTGTTACAAAACTTTACTTTTATTGCTATAGATACAGTAAGTAAAGGAATTGTTGAATTAAACACCAGGACTGAAACAGTAACCTGGGCTTCATCAGTGGCATATGGCCGAGTCTTAAATAGTACTCTGATACTAGCACAGAAATTGCAGATAGTAGCTAGGTCACAAATAGCAGTTTGGTACTGTCATAGAAGTTGTAGTAAGCAGAAGCCAGACCTTAAAAGGTAGTATGGTAACAGCATGGAAATTGCAAACAGTACAGCCTGGCCTCAAATGGTAGTGTAGTACAGTACCAGCATGTAAATTGCAAAGAGCAGCCAGGTCAGAGATGGTAGTCTGCTACTAGCATGTGAATTGTAAACAGTAGCCATGTTTCAAATGGTAGTGTGGTACAGTACCAGCATGTAAATTGCAAAGAGCAGCCAGGTCAGAGATGGTAGTCTGGTACTAGCATGTAAATTGTAAAGAGAAGCCAGATTTCAAATGGTACTGTAGCACAGCACTAGCGCATAAATTGTAAATCCTAATCAGGTATGCGATGGTAGTCCGGTACCAGCATGTAAATTGTAAACAGTAGCCAGTCTCAAATGTTAGTGTGGTACAGCACTAGCATGCACATTGTAAACAGTCTACCAGATCTCAAATGGTAGTCTGGTACCAGCATGTAAACTGTAAATAATAGCCAAGTCTCAATTGGTAAATAGTAGCCAAATCTCAATTGGTATTCTGGTACTAGCGTGTAAATTGTAAATAGTGGCCAAATGTCAAATAACAGTTTGGTACTAGCATGCCAACTTTTAATTTCAGCCAGGTCTCAGATAGTAGTCTTGTACTAGCTTGTAGATTGTAAATGTTGTTCATATCACAAACAGTATGCAGGTAATACAGGACAATGTAAATATTAAATAGTGAGCTGGAAAACTCTTAAAGCATTAAGATGATTTATGGCATAATGCATTAATTTCTGTGTTTTGAGATTCATAAGCAATCTTCCAGTGGCACTACAATTTCAGAATTTTTATTTGCGTCACCGGTTACAGTATTATGTTACAAATATATTTTCATTTTGGTTGTTCTGGCCTATTTCTTGAAAAAGAACTGATGAGTCACTGTCATAGAAACCAAAGTTTTCTACTCTAATCTGACTAGGTATGCCAACTGCAAGTTCCTTCGATTTGGAGGAAATGAACTCCAATTGCACACACATGTGGATGATTAGTACAGGGTGCAATTTCTGTCCCACACCATCTTTGTCATTACTGCATTGCAAAGAAAGTAATATATGTAACTCTTGTATGAAAGCTGTTAAGTAACTATGATGTTTTTCAGGTTGTTGGCTCTGGACCAATGGCAAATCCTGACCTGGAGATCAGGTCTGATGGAATGGTAAAATGCCGCATTCTGTGTCCTTCTGCTAGACCCGACCTCCAGATCAGAATTTGCCACTGCTTGCATACCTTATATTCTTCTCTCAGAAGAGAAAGCTGTATGTCATAAAAAATATTTATGCATGCTTAAATATCAATTTCAAATAACAATTTAAATCAAAGTGTGCAGATGTAATCATATTTTCTAGGATATATGCAATAAAATATGTCATACTTTGGTGCTAAATTTAAAATACCAGTTAAATAGTGTGTTAAATCAAAATATATAATAGTTATACCAGGCGGCTGCTGCGTAGGGCTGACAGGCTTATGTGCCGATTGTCTAGAAATATTGGGAGCCTCAACCTCCTGCAGCCCTAGAGGCCTGTCCAAGCCAGTAATGAGATAGCTAAAAAAATAGTTACACTACATGTTCATATATCTTAGATCATCTTCAGAGGCATATTTCAGTGTTTACCTTGGTCACTGAAGTGCACATTTATGAACATTTAATTTAATTTAATTTATACCCAATTTATATCGTAGACTGTGCCCTTGGAGTTGAGCAAGAGCTTGAAATATGTCAGGAAACTATTAAGTATGTTGAATTTTGATTGTTTAATATGTCAGTTAATGTACTGAAAGAGAACGGCTTGAATTCAGAGAGTAAAGTTAAGTACCAAATTTATAAAAGCCAAAATAACGCTGCTTCTATTGTTTTTCATATTTTCTCAGACATATACTACATACACAGGTATCCTTTCTGTACAAACAAAACCATGGAAAAGACTTCACTCTCATACCATAAAGACATATTCCTCATACTGGACACAGTTTTAAATTACACAGTTTTATTAGGCAGATACTGCTGTAAAATCATGCCACACTGTCGTGCTGCGGCCCAGTGCCCAACATATAATCAAAATTTAAAATTCCTATAAAAACCACCAATCCATTCTCACCTGTATGTCAAATCCAAAAAATTAGGTAATAGTGCTACACAAATGCAGAACAATATATGGGCTATTCATGAATTTAGTGTAAACATACATTAAACTATGCATATTCAAAATATGTCTGTTTAGAGATAACATGTTGATCATACAGTGGGTACATAGGAAAAGCACTATTAAACTTGGGCATATAACTCAAAAGAATAATGAAATAATGAACTGCCACCACTGTAAAGCCATTAATACAATATACGTCCTTCAATTTATCCAGACCCACAACATTTAATATTCATGTTTTCTATTTCTATGCACACAGAATTTTTGGTGTGTTGCACCACACAGACTGGTCAACCACTTGATACATCTGTTCTTCATGTTTTACCAGAAAAAAAAGAGTCTGATACAGTTATATATTCTACTTGTTACAGACGTGTAAAAGAATTTAATTTTGGAGTGTTAGGAATTCTTTGTAAACATAAACAAAGAAAAATACAGAAATTAAAAAATGTCTTAAATTGGTTGGCATACATACCAGGAATTACAAAATATTTCAGGGTGCCGACCACATCCATTTGAAGACAAAGCCAAATTTCCACAGACCATCTCTGCATTCATCATAAAAAAATGAAATCATATCTTCACATTACCTAATGACAGAAATAGTGAAGGCCTTTGAAGATTGCTATCAGACTCTAAACTGACGCATCTATCTGCACAAGAACATTTTATCACCTTTAGAAGCTTCAGTTCTTCTGGGATGTGGCACCGTGTTTTTGGATGTGTAGCTCCCTGCACGTCCAAGACACTATCACATGAAAGGAGAATTAAGTCTTCAGCAACACTGCTCTGAGAACTTCAAAATTTTCATTATAACTTTTAGTTATCATAAAAGCTTCAAATCTTATAAATACAGGGAAAATACACAAAACGTTTTGAGTGTGATTTAAATAAATACCAGTGCCTAAAAGTTTATTAATCACTTCCTGAATGTGTTAATCAAACGAAATGAAACATTTCAGATTTGCCTGTAAGTCTCAGTGAGTCATGTTATTTCTTACTTCATTAAAATATGATTATGGAATGCTAAAGATAAGTACAACAATAAAAGTGCTACTTTAAAAATGTGAGATATGATCACATCACTGTGTTCCCGCTAACTTGAATTTCACTGTTGTTTGCAATTCATGAAGCAGCCATTATTTTAGTAGATGTTACTGAAGTAAATTATTCAAAAGGTAATGCATTAGGCTTAGTCAGAAATGACATATTTTACTCTGTTTTATGCCCATAAACACACACTATATGAATGATTAAATTTTCATCTTAATGCAAATCTTCCCCATTGTGTTTATGACGAACTAAAATTGCAGCTGTCAAAACACAGTTTTACTATTTAACGAATCAGCTACATATTACAGCTACTGTTAGTAGCCATCATCAGGCTGATCCCAAGAATATATAAAGCAAGAAATAATACAGCTGTATTATTGGTCGGAGATCTTGGACCTTACGACTGTGTTATATAAAGTATATAATGTACATTGGACACTATGGCCTTTAATGTCCACAACAACAAGACATGCTCAAAAACATCCAGAAATATTTGTGGAAGTGATTTTCATAAACATATAAAACACAAGAAATACATGCTCAAGACAATAACCTTAACTAGAAATCTTCGAACCTGTTAAACATACATGAATCTGCTTATAAACTATTCATATGGCTCACAGCAGAGAGCATAATTGAATGGATTCTTACTTCTTAAGCAAAATTAATCTACATTCAAATATCACCTCCACAAAAGCAAAACTGAAAACAGGAAATATATACTAGCATCTCCATAATTCTTGCCTACTCTAACTTCTTATTTTAATTACAGTACTTTATGATTTTACTTATAGTGTAAATAACACACAGCTACAACTATTCAGAGTGTACAAAGTTTTACAATTAAACATTTTAAACCCATTATTTAATTCTTCCTAATATGTGTACAATGCATGTCATGTACTTCACATAACACATTTGTAAGGTCCGAGATCTCCAACCAATATTGCAACTACATTATTTCTTTCCTTTATATTCTTGGGATCGACCTGATGATGGCTACTAACAGTGGCTGAAATATGTAACTGATCTCTTCAATAGTGAAGCTGTGTTTTCACTGTGAAAACCAGCACTTTTAGAGTAAGTTTAAATATTCAGAAGTGTAAAGAAAGGTTTTGTAAGAGACCAATTGTAGTTCGATTCCCAGACATACTTTCCTAACATGTGATGCAAAACTGGATAGTGTGGTATTCAACCTTGGTTATGAAGAGGAAGGACTGCAATTAGGCCTTTTTATCGGAATGCACGTTCTCTTTTACTTAATTGACATTATATTAATTAGGAAGTACTAAATTATGGATTTCCAAAAACTCTGTTCTGCATAATCTCATATGACACTGCATACAGGTACACAACATATGAATCCTCCATAAATAATACGTGATTATTTTAACATTTTAACATTTTAAATGTGTTAATCCAAGTTTTAACTATTAAACAATAGAATCTGACATTGCGATGTGCAATTGTCTAAAAGAATTGCTTACAAGACTTTTATGAGTTTTATATTAATGGCGTGAAGATGACAAAATTAGGTCGAAACATGTAGCCACAACAAATGTATATAATATACATACTTTCGTATTGTGTTTGATGGTATTAGAGCTGTCTTAGTTTCAGTTTATTAAGTTGTGTTTCATTACAAATGCACAGAAATGTCTCTGCACTAATTCCAAGTTTAAGATACATTTAAAATCAATGTATGTGTTGAAGTTAAGTCAACTGTTTAACGGCATAAGAAAGAATTTATGAATAATCTAGTATCAGTAAATGTATATATTGGTATAGTAAGTTAACCATAAAATGAGTAGAATAAAATTAACTGGGTTATCTTGAGAAGTAGGGTTCTGATTTGTATGGAGATATGTGGTTTGAATCGCAGCTGCGACACAGACTGTCCTGAGTGACGTATGTGGTCTTTCTCAGTCCTACAGGCAAATGTTCGGAGAGTACCTTACATTAGGCCATGACTGCTTCCTTCGCCAGTCCTTCCAATTCATTATTCTGTGTCATCAAATCACTTCACTTTGTATAGTCTGCTACTGATGTCAGTAAAAAACCAAAAAGAAATTTCACACATATGTGTTTATGGCATTACTTTTATAAATACATAGTGTGGCAACAGTTTATGATTTTGTCACTTTTATATTGTGTGTTGGTGAATTCCCTGAAACAATGTAGAAAATGGCATCAAGTGAACATATTCTACTGCCTTCCAGACGTGACTCAAGCTACATTACAAACAGTATCATGTAATTTCTTTAAACAGCGAAGTTAAAAAAACAACAAAGTTACAGAAATGAACTGAAAGATGCATGCCAACTTCTGAGAAACAGCAGTACAAAGTTGTGGTACTTAATGTTTACGGCCATGTAGAACAAAAGACTTAATGCAGCCCAAAATGTTATACAGAAACATCCAAAGAGCAGTAAGTCAAAATGTCATGTATTGCATCCTCAAAATCCACATACATTCAATTGTGAAACAAGCTGTGGGAGAGTAATTGCTTCTTTTGCTCTTCACACCACTTCAAGAACTTCTGGATAACAGGAAAAAATCATTGACTTAAAAGAAATACATGTATATAAGAGTAACAGTGGCATAGATAAGGCCTCCGCGGAACCTGTGGCACCAGAAGGGGGGGAGGGGGGCGAGGGACCCCCAAACGAATGCAACACAAAAATTTTATTGTAGTTTTTTGGACTGGATTCAATTTAGTGACAGGAAGGTTGTCTTCTTGATCCCTGTTACAAGATATGACTATCAGTTTGCAATAATTACAGGAAGGCATCCGATTATCAAGTTCCAGGGCGGGCCCCCGACTGGCTCTATACGCCACTGAGCAGTAACATGAAATTCTAAATTATGTCTGCAGATGTATTTTTCCCCTTCCTTCAGACTCAGTTTTCTTCCTCTTGAGCTGCAATTTAATATTCTGTTTTATATCTGAAGAAATATACAGCAGCTGGTCAACAGTTACACAGCTTAAATGCACCTTACTCATGAAACATTAACTTGAGCACAATAAATTTAAATTTCCTTCAGAGGAACAAAATATTCGGGCTGTTCTACATTTCAGCACTCCTGTATTTTAATTCCATAACACAAAATGGTGGTATATATAAACAACAAGGAGAAATAATGAAGCCATCAAGTTTTTATGCAAAAATCGACAAACCCTTGTGTCTGAAAGACAATGTACTAAATTCTTTTTATACTTATAATGGGATGAGAGGCGTTATGCAAAAGAAGAGTCTTGTTTATGGTAACTTACCATTGTGTGGGAGATCATAAACATATGAAACAATTGCGTCTCTGCTGAAAGGTATACTGAGCAGAAGTCACAAAACGTGTAACAATGTCTAAGCATAAAACCAGAACTTGTCTACATTATGTATTCATCAAACATAAACAGACATATTTGGAAAGAATCAAAATAACCTCAAGCACCACTACGAAATTCAACCTAGACCCAGGGAAAAAATTCCCATTAGCTGCCCACATGTAACATTGTTACTGCTGGAACGTTAATCTGGTTTCACAGCATTAGAAACTGTAGATTCTCTTCCAACAATGCTTGAGAAGCTTCAGGCATTTTTAGGAACAGATGTGTTCTTTCCAATCTGTTTTTGTCTGATTGACAGTTATACTGATAAAATGTTTCTAACTCCGCATTTGCTTAAATTTTTTTTCCTTTATGAATTCAAAACTGGGCCTAGCAGAAACTGTGATTCAGTCTAACCGCAAGTAAACCTTCATGTCCGATGTATCCTACTTGAGATTACACAGTAACCTTCTTATGAGTCCAACACTATGTATTGGTTTTATTTGTCATTTCCAAGACTTGGAAATAAGCATCAGGTATAACAATAATGTAACACTTGTTCTTATGACACAACGGAAATTATGTAACACGTCATTTTCATCGCATAACAGATAAATATCTCTCAAATTCTGATTTCACTTATAGTGAGTCAACTGCTGTCTCTCACCAGTTATTCTCTTTTGAGCATCTTTCTTCTCCAGTGAGCAAATGGGGAGAAACCGTCTTACTTTTCATACATGTTAACGAATGGGTCATCACTATTGGTGTAGTCCATTATTGAGACCAACAATAGTTTGAATAATTATCATTGTAACAATAATTGTAAAAGTCACTATTCGCTGAAGTCGCAGGGCCGGGGGCGTGGCATTATTGGCCTTTCTCTTTCAACCCTAAGAGGTGTTCGCTCGCCATGAGGGACGATGATGTTGGCTGGTGGGCATAGTTCCTGATCTGATGGAGGGAGATCAGCTGATTTGGGAAACTATTTGAAGAACTTGACTTGGGCATGTCCATAGAACTCCCACCTATCCCCGATATTTGCCCCGAGGATGACGTCACAACCTTAGATGTTGGGAACGAAATCGCATCATAGGGGATGTATGCTGGTCGCGATGCAGACGTTGCCATGCCCAGCTGGTGGTGATTTAGATGGTTCAGATGGTGATGCGCTGGTGCCAGTCCTCCCATGGACTGGATTGGAGTGAACGCGGATGTTGAAGATGGCGTCGTAGATGTTTTTATCGTCGATGAGTTGATTAAGTTTGCTGTAGCAGCGACTATGCTAGAGGAATCTGCGTAGACTGACGATGGCGACGAAGACACGATCACTTGCGACGTGGGTGTTGGCGGCGGTGCAGGAGGCGCTGAAGAATGTTGCTGATGTAGTGCACCTTGTTGACTCCTGATAACAACAAGGTCTTCACCGCTATCACCTCCTCCTCCCCCGCTCCCACTACTGTTGGTGCCTCCGTTCATCTGTCTATTGTGATGATCCAGCAGATTCCGATGATGCTGAGATGGTGCTAGATGGTGCTCTCCCAGGTTGGCGCCATTCCCAGACTGCAGACATGCTTCATGTTGTTGGTTCATGGCCTCCACCAGTGAGTTCGCAGTGTCTGGTGACACCTTAGGCCAATAGGGGTGGGGATCTGTCGCAGGATTGCCAGTGGGATTCCCCGATGAGTTTCCAGGGCCTAGAGATGCCATGTTGCGGTTGTTGAGACCGATTCCAGTAATAGGTGGTCTCTTGTCCGTCCTTTCTGCATGCTTCTGCATGTGTTTGGTGAGATAGGTTTCCTGTGTGTAAGACTTACCACAATACTGGCAAATATGAGTCTTCAGATGCTTGGACTCTTTATGCTTTGGGATGTGCTCCAAGAGGGATGGCTCATCCGAAAAGCACTTGTAGCAGGAGTTGCATTTAAACGGCTTGTCTGTCTGGTGACACCTGGAATGACTCTGCAGGTTGCTGAGCTGCGAAAACGCCTTGTTACAGCCTGGATGCCGACACTTGTACGGCTTGTCCCCTGTATGTGTGCGAATATGCTGCTGTAGGTGGGAGAGCTGTGTAAACTTCCGCTGGCAAATCTCACATCTGTACGGCTTGATCCCCAGGTGTATACGTGTATGCTGCGACAGGTACGAACTGTTGGCGAATGCTTTGCTGCACTGCGAACATTTGTACGGCTTTGCCTCACGCATATGCAGTTGTGTGTGTAACTGCAGATCTGCTTTTGAGCCGAAGATCTGTAAAGACACGAAGAATACAAGTGCCTTTAATTTATTACATTCGAATAGTACACAAACTTATGTACGGAATAATGTAATGTGCACGTAAGTCGCACAAGACCTCTGGTATTAACCCTTTCCATGCTAACATTTTCAGAAGAAATGCATGCGTTGATTTACATTTTGATTCAATTATGTTAACTCAGATTCAGGGCACACAACATCATGCAATCTTCAGGTTACTTTGCCATGATGAGGCACAAAGGTTAATCTTTTCCTGGGAATGGCACATTCTACGTATGGGCAAGGAATAACTATTTGGAAAGCTGTATAGCTCTGCATAGTGGCTATTCAAAATAAATTCTAATCAATAAGTGACTGAAATAATACACAAACAAAACAACACTGCATGTAGGAAAAACTGGATGGCAAAGAGATGCAGAAAATATGTGGATAAGAACTCACAGGCCTATGCGAAGCCTCTAAACTACACCGAGACAATTACAAAATTTAAAATTAGACCCTGAAAATTTAAGAATTTGAAAACTTTATGAAATCAGGAACGAAATTGGGCGAAAGAAATAAAAAAAATCGAAAGGTATACCTATTGCCATAAACTAACTGATACTTCAAAAACAAACCACAAATGCATGCTGGGCTCATCATTTCTTCAGCCTGTCTTTTTTGGCTATGTACCTATTTAAATTACACCCAATTTTAAGGCTTGTTATTTTAGTTTTACCTTTCACAGCACATTCATTTTGAGATGTAACTAATTTCCATACTGGCACTTAGAAAAATACAAATTACTTAAAATTTCAGCAATGGGAGGTATAAACGTGGGTAAAGTACGGTGGTTACTACAATCTGAAACGCAGTTTTGCAGCCTTAGCAGCTGAGGAAATGAATGGGAAAGCGGCCTGCATAGCTGAGTCACGAGTGATATATCCACCACACTGCAATGATGCTTAACTGTTCACAAAAAATGTATTTATGAGTTTAGCATGAGTTTCAAAAAGAACACCAACTATTTCCTTAGAGGGTAACAACTGACTGATCTTTTAATGAAGATGCAGTGTTTTTTCTGCCGGCCACGAATCGAACTTTGACGACTTTATTTAGATGAATTTCACGCTCCAAGTGGTTAAAACCTGAAATGAAAATGCACTGTCTCCTGTTTCTAAAGTTATACAGTCACATCGGCTAAACATTTTTGATCTAATACAGAGTTCTCCAGCAGGAATAAGAAGTAAGTGAAAAATGCGCCCATGTATGATCTTTCGTGTATAGTTTGTGACAAACTGCAGTTTATTCTAAAGATACGAGCAATATTAACACCGTTCATTGTACGCTACTGAATTACTTTGTCTTGAAAAATCTGACCATAGAAGGTACCCAGGAAAAAACTACATCAGACCTTCAAATACTTAAGGCCGCTCTGACACAGACACTATTTGCGACGCGATGGCAATTCGATGAGGATACGACAGATAAACCAAGATACCGGTCTCGCGCACTGGAGGCGATCGGCACAGATATCGTTTCGGTCATTCGTGAACATACCGTTGTTGCATCGTCTTCAGTGTCAGAGGTCCCATTTGAAACAAACCGTTGAGTCGTATTGCAAGCTAATCGTATCGCCATCCTATCTGAAGTAACGTTTAGTGTGAGGGCTCTTCTGAGTCGCTCTGCAACTGAATGCATGCATAGTTGTCGGGCGGCCACTGCTGTAGTCATGTCTCTTTAAGGACGGGTCTTTGTTTGTGTCTTAGTGTCTTGGTGTTTGTCAAGTAGATTATAGACGTTTAAACATGTACATTTTCATAAAAGTAAGCAAATGTTAACACTATTTACAATTGTACATAATACATACAAGACGTCTGTCAGCACAAGTATAGTCAAGCACAGTGCATCCTATCTCATTTAACTTAACACTACATATAACGACAGCTTAGTTACTTGAACAGTCGTTTAAGATTGACTGCCGTTAAATATATTACTCGTATACTTATTTTATTGTATCGGGTTACACACTAAACGATCTTTTCTATCCAATGCTCCCCGGTTTCCAAAAGAGCATTGCAATGTTCCTAGCATTCGCGTGTGTCGTTCTGGCATGAGCAACGTGTGGATGAGTGATGGAGCATTTGTGGAATGACACTGATATGAGAAAACCGAAGTACTCTGAGAAACACCTCTCCCATTGCCAGCTTATCCACCACAAATCTCGCATGGACTGAACTGATATCGAACGCGGGTCTCCACAGTGAGAGGCTGGTGAGATTAAAAACTAAAATTAACCAGAATTATACTTAAGTATTCAATTCGTTCCGCACAGTAAGCACACTATTTTTCTTTACACAGACCAACCTATTAATGCTGTGTTGGAAGTAACCGCTGTCTGCTACGAGAATGATAGGAATCACATAAAGCAACTCTGTGGGCAGAATGTAGAGCTTTGGAATTGTAAAACCTGATGGCACATACAGTAACCACTAGACTTTATAGCATTATTCTGGAGAGACGAAGGAAAATCAGGAGAAGATTAAAGATAGTCTTTTAAATAAAATTTTACCTAGCACTCAATTTCTATCAAATAATGCAGCCAACAAGGTACGGTACTTCCGAACATGGCCGCGAAGGCCGAAACATGTAGCAGTTAACTATATTGTGATCCATAAATGTGTATCCTTTTGGCTGCGTTACTTAATTTGAGGGTAGCCCGCTTCCTGAACGGTATCTACACACAAGACTTCCAAATTTAAAGATGAATTACTATCAAATATCCCCTAAAACTCCGTGTGTTATAAACAAATTAGCATATTTCGGTTGTTCTTTCTTCATTGTATGCTGTAGCGAGTATGCCCTCTGTGGGCCCTGGGGGAACCCTGCCACAGAATGCAATTACGGACACTGCGGGGGGCAGTAGCATCCGTTCGGCTACCGTCGCTAAGTCTCTTGAAATAATAAGGGAGGTTACTTTATGCAGCAAAATATATGGACTAAACCACATTATTCAATACGCTTGATTGATTTAACATAATGTTAATGTACAGCAGCCTGGTCGTCTGTCCGCCGTTTCTTCCTTCTCTTCACGTATTTATTTGACCTCTCAAAAAAAAGTACTTAACTAATATATACCACCTGCTTTAAAATTACAGACTCTGAGTGCTGACCGCGCCTTTCTTATGGTTCTTACAGTAAACAGCCATCGCATCCCCGAAATGAGACGCAGCTGATTTCCCGTGCCGCTGGCACTAAAATTTTTCATGTTATCCAGATAAATTTCAGGCTTCAAAAGCCTAAGAACAGGTACAAATTCCTGTAGATCAAATGCGTGTGACATTAGAAGTAGAAATCGAACCTAAAAGTGAATGGCTACGTTGTAATGGATACGTCAAAAGAAAATTACATAAAATTGTAAAAGATAATTAGTTTAGCAGAAAGTTTATAATCATTAGGGGAAAGAAAAAAATTTGTGGAGGAGCTGCAGAAGGTACAACACGAAGCGACACAACACGAAGCGACACAACAAGTGACTAAAAGAGAGAATTTGGAATTCATTTATAGAGGTAACCTCTGCCAGACGTATCACTGATGATACCCGGTGCGGACTTGGTTCGTCAGATTTCCCAGTGTGAACCGTGGACGAATTTCACGAAAGAAAAACTAAAAATATCAACACTTATTAGTAAGCTGGGGTAGCTCAGAGGAGTGACTGAGTGGGGCTCAGTAGTCATGAAGTAAGTCCCGAGAGTTTCAAGGATTTGTAACTCCATCATCACGTCCACACAGGACTTAACTCCCATACAGCTTCCTATCCTGGGGAGT
>BLKM01000550.1:4132465-4160480 GCA_013340265.1 Coptotermes formosanus | reverse complement strand
GGGGGGACTGGCAGAGGAAGAGGCTGAAGTCTAATTATGATCTCTTCCTATACTCAACACAAGTTACGAAGGCATGGAACTTTTCACCCACTCCTCCCCTACGTCTTTATGGCATAGTGCATGAAAGTGGCGACAAATTTAAAGTGTTTTTAATACATACACAGACCGCGGACAGTACACGTTACCTCTCAAACGGAGGATGAAACCTAGGGCACATTCACACTTAAACTGTACAAACGCAACCATAGCGTATCGAAACTATTCTCCCTGAAGATGGCCCAGCAGGGTCGAAATATGTAGGAGACTTTTACGAATAAAGATTATATACATTTTTGGTGCATTAGTTGGTGTTTATTATTTCGTATGATACAGTGCACGGACATGGAACACATTAAATTTGTTTTTAATACTTTTTGCAGACATAGAGATACGTAAGGAACTTCTGGTAGAGTAAAAGTCTTACGCTATAAAAGTAATTTCCCAGACGTTATAAAAATAAAACGAAATCCTGATGAAATTTCAGGTCTTGCAGGTCTATCGGTATTATTATTATTATTATTATTATTATTATTATTATTTAGGGTGCGTGACAAATTAGGAAGGATATCAAGATATGATTAATACAATAACAAGGCGGATGAAGTGGACAGGGCATGTGGCATTTTCTGTAGGAATTTTTCTTCCTGTGCTGTGTTGGTTCATACAGCCGCAAGCCTTGCCTTTGGGCCGTTCTCCGTTCAAGGAGTTATATCAAACAATTTAGAAAATATATCCATAGCGCAACAATTCCGGCACTTTCGCTCTGTCTTTCCCTCCAGACTTTCAATTCGTGGGCGTTAATTTCTGATGTCTTTTCACAAATAGCATAAAAGAGGATAGATAGGGCGAATAATAAATGTTAATGAAATTTTCCGAATATTAAATTCATGAAATTCTAGTCAGTCTAGTTTGTTACATGCGGACAGATGGCTGAAGAGATACGGAGACAGACATATTGCAAATTCTTGTTTCGTATGCCCCAAAAGTGAATCATTATTTGTGCACCTGAACAGGACAATGGACCTTGCATGAAAAAAGAAAATTATAACTTGTGACATGCTACAGAAATTTTCAGTGCCTTATTCTGTTAAATCCTCCCTTCCCTTCTCCCCTTTCTTCAATCCCGTAACGATGCCGCTCGGACCATATGCCAAATTACAAAACTGGCCCGGAAATGTACTCTGCATGAGTCTGAGAGAATAAAACGGTTGTGGATGTTTGGAGTGGGGGAATACAAAAGACGATATGGTGTAGAAACAAGGAACAAGCAAGCAAGCAGTCATGACTTTCTGTCACCAGGCGGCGCTAATGACAAGTCGTATGACTGAACCATAGAAACTTGTGACAACAAAAGCAGGTGCTTCAAAAGATGCTCTCTTGTTAGGTCTTTTGTATTCGTTGGCAAAGTAAGCACAGTGTACGAATGGGAACAAGAATTCTTTTGTGGTTCTTCTTCGCGGTGACAGTGCATTTTCATTAATAATAATAATAATAATAATAATAATAATAATAATAATAAGTTAGCATGAAATACGAGTAGCTCCTACAAGGCCAATCATACCCTGAAGCAATCCTGGAAGATTTTATTTGGTTGGGAGAATAATATTAAATTAAACCATAAAGAAACAGTTTGTGCGTGTAGGGCGGGCGGGCGGGCGGGCGGGCGGGGGGGGGGGGGGCGGAGGCGGAGGAGATATGTACTGGAATCATGTGGCCTAGTTTGAAGCCAATGATGGATTTGGTGAAAAATGAGTAAAACTTTGGGTTACATAAAAGGCATAGATGTTCTTTCTTAGCTGATCTACTGGGTTCTAAAGAAGGACTCTGTGCACGGAGTTTGTCTGCAATAAATGGGACACTTAAACACTACGTGATGAGCAAACCCTCATTTCTGCCCGTACTACCTTCATTTAGACAATACATGCTTTATTTCTTTCCTGTGTTTCCACAGCATCTTTAAGTTTCCGTATTTACGTTGTACGTTTGCATTATCAATTAATTTATTTCCATTTCCTTGTAATATAAAATACTGAACTTTCTCGAAGAAGTGAAAATTTGTTTGTAAAGAGATATCCTGGTCATTAGATTACAGATGTGCTGTCAATTCTGGTGGGAAGAAGTATTTTGAAGGAGAACAGGAGTAAGCTTCGATGTCATTCAGGCTACAGTGCATAACCGTGCCTGTTTACAGCTGCAAACCGTTTTATTTGTTTCAGCTAACAGATGTGTTTCATAGGTTTATTTACTTGTACTAAGCGGTCCTCAGCTGTAGATTGGCTGCTGGCTTATTCCGAGTTAGCAGCCAAACATCTCATTATGTCTTCAATAACCTGCTCAAAAAGAAATTAAAAAGAACGGCGCTAACGTCTAGATGAACTCACTTCATGTTGTGGCATAGGTATTACATGTGAAATAAAAGTTCACGTTGTGGGTGTTTTTGCATCTAAGTGTCTAATAAAATCATACACTGGGACGGCCGGGATGGCAGGTGGTGGATGTATCTACTCACATGGCTGGCCCATCTTCCAAACTAAAATTTGTAACTCAAACGTACTTTGGTTCTTATATACCCATCACCCACCCTTCATATGCAAGTGAATTTCAGGTTATTCTTTTTCAAAATTACCCCGGAGTTCACTCTGAAATTAGTTTCCGTGGATTATTTAGGACGCCTTTAATGTCCCAAGCTATGCCATCTAACGAAATGGACAGAACTGGGAAGGTAGCGGTTGTTGCCTAATCGAAGAAGGCCTATGTCTCCACAATTCTCTGGAGTGAATGAGGAAAAACATGAAAGCCCTCAGCCCAAATATTCTCTGTTCCGACACAGATTTCAACTGAGTACCTTCCGAACACAAGTGTAGAGCTTCACTCGTGTATCAGCATCATTGGTCATAAAATGTTATTTGCACGTTACGCAAATACAGACCATAATATGATTAAGACTGTCTGAAACATTTCTTGATAAGGTTATTTCTTAACAATCTCCAGTGAGCATAGACTACACACGCTGTATCTATACTGTTGATGAGAGATATGTGTTTCAAAAAGCTTTTGAGTCTTCTCTAGTTAATGCTCAGACAAAAAAAAAAAAAATGTAAAATTTTACAAATTACTCATCCCCTTTCCCATGCACATGATGTTTCATATTATACAATTCACGTCTTTGGAAATGCATGAGGATGATAAGGTAAAGCCAGACGCACTTTTAAGACATTACTGTTAGATCCGCAGGCCCTTTACCTCGAGACAATAACACCCAGATTTAACTAAACAGATGGTTGGTTTGGCGGGAAGGCGGAGGAAGCAACAGGAGACCGCATGATGCAAAGCTTCACTATCTCCTTTTTTTTATGACTCGACAGCCCTAGTGAACCCAGGCCTCCTCATTTTTGAGATTTTGAGATCACACTCAGACACACCACACTCGGTAGGACTTCTCTGGACGAGTAATCGGCCCGTCGCAGAGACCTTTACATGACAACACACAACACTCACAAGAGACAAACATCCATGCCTCTGGCTGGATTCGAACCCGCAATTCCAGCAAGCGAACGGCCGCACACCCACGCCTCAGACTGCAGGGCCACTGGAATCGGCCATGATCTGTACTCCCCAACAAATATCACTCGGCTACTCAAATTAAGAATGTGATAGGGTGCGATATCTGGCAGGTATAAGGGAGAAGAAGATAAATACGTGCAGAATTTTGGAGGAGAAACCCAAAGGAACGAGACAACTTCGAACACCTAAATATGGATGGGATGATAATATTGAAATGCATTTGAAATAGGATGAGATGGCGCAAATTGGATTTACGTGGATCAAGATAGGGACAAGTGGCGGGATCTTGCGCAAACAAAAATGAACATTCGGGTTTTATAAAATATGGGGAATTTCTTGACTGACTTACGAACTGTTAGCTTCTCAAGAAGGACCCTGTTGCATACAGTCGTCCAGTTAGTTAGTTAGTCAGTCAGTTAGTTAGTTACTTAGTTTAGTTAGTAAGCCCATTCCAAAAATCAAACCCCTATCTTTCAGCTGTACGCAGTCACTTTACTGACAGGTATTAGCCACTTTGATCTATTGATAAACATATGTTAAATACAGCAATAAACAGGCAACTTTTATAAGTGCTCTTCTTTCAAACTGGCAAAGCAGCTGCAAGACCGAGTCCACGCTTTAAAAAGATGAATATTTTTGTTCCATTTCACGAACGAGTTTAAATTTACACCCGAAAGGAGTGTGACTCACTCATTAGTCAAGAGGGGAGGGAGGCATACTGTGAGGACAGCTATTTTCGGTCGCCATGTATTACATCCTGCATCCTCCGAAGAGACGAGCAAGCAGCAAGCGGCAAAGAGAAGGCAGACTGCAGACTTGAATGGCACAATAACTTGAAGTTTGGTGACAGGCGAACAACAATCCGCTGAACGAAATAATGCAGAGCTACTGCCCATTTTATCACGGATTTCGGTCAGAAAATACAGCTGATTACAATTCCCAGTGAATTTCTACGGCAAATCATAAACAAATTATTAATAAGAAAGTTGCCCCTGTCCACTCCATGAAGGCATAGGGGGAGTGGAATTATAGCTCCACTCATTCTTTCCTCAGTACTAGATGGAGGTGTGGTCAACTTCACACCCCCGGTCGCTTCACCCTGGAGAAAGAACCGGGGAATACTTTGAATAGGAGGCTGGGTGGGCTCCAGGGCTGATCTGGACGTTTCGGAGGAAATAATTATGTTAATATTCACTGGATTTAAAAATTAGCCGTCTGTAAATCGGTTTCAAAGTTTCGGTGCCGCTATTAACCCTTTAAAGACGAAGCATATCTGTTTTATATATAAAGATCCAGTTCCTATCGCGCAGTAAACACACTCCCTCTCGGTCTCGGTTATAAAAACCTATTAGTTAATGTTGTATAGGAAAATAATTGCTGTTTGTACTGAGATCCACACAAAACATATAAAGGCGACACAAGCACCTCGTAGAATTTGTGAATGTTAAAGCTGGTGGTACGTAAATTTACTGCTAGGCTTTAAAAGGTTGAATTAACCCTTTAAAGGCGAAGCGTATCTGTTTCATATAAGGACTCAGTGCGTACCGCGCTGTAAACACTCTCCACTTCGGTTACAAAAACCAGTCTCTTAATGTTTTATAAGGCAAAAGTTGCTGTTTGTTCTGAGATCCGTACAAAACACATAAACGCAATGTGAGCACCACGTAGAATTTTTTAATATTAAACCTGGTCGTATGTAAAGTTACCGCTAGGCTTTAAAAGGTTAATAAAGCCCGCCATCAAATACAATAATGAACCAGTTCAACATTCCTCTTCCCCCAATTGACTAACTGACTGACTAACCACCTGACTGAATGTCTGACTGACTAACCACCTGAAATACTGTCTGACTGACTAAATTGACTGACTAGCCAACTAACTAACCAACCAACTAACTAACTCCGAGAGAACAGTTGCTTTTCGGACCGAATTTGTCCCTCAGCTGGATACGAAATCCCCTGCGGTTTACGGAAACCGAAGATTCATTACCGCGTTCGCGAGACCACACTACTGGTTTCTACATCGACACCAATGAATTTATACCACACCCATCCAATTTCCTTAAGGTCCATAATAATATGATTCCACATCCACGTCTAAAATTTCCTCTCAATTTTCCGACCAAACTTTTGTGTGCACCTATTCTTTTCCATGCATGCTACGTGATCCACCTATAGGTACAAGTAACCTAAAGGAAGAGTTGTCCCAGTGTACGCCAGGAAGTAATAAGAATGAACGGATGTATATATCCACTGACTCTTAACATCGGCACTAGACGGAGGTAAGTGGTCAGCTTCATGCTTAGCCGAAATTACACACGGAGAAAGAACCCTCGGTACGTATTGAACAGATGGCCGGTTGGGCGATAGAGTAAAACTGGACCTTTCAGGGAGAGGATTAAACCCTTTAAAGACGAAGCGTATCTGTTTTATATAAGGACTCAGTGCGTACCGCGCTGTAAACACTCTCCACTTCGGTTATAAAAACCAGTTTCTTAATGTGTTATAAGGCAAAAGTTGCTGTTTGTTCTGAGATCCGTACAAAACACATAAACGCAATGTGGGCACCACGTAGAATTTTTTAATGTTAAACCTGGTGGTAGGTAAAGTTACCGCTAGGCTTTAAAAGGTTAAACCCGTAACCCTGCTGGTAATGAAGTTAGGATTTCTCGGTCATCCAGAATACAGCCTAGTCACTGTGCAGACTATGCTATTCGGACTGATTAATTGCCCATGTAGCACGCATACGAAGGAAGCTATATTCATGTACATTTTGGTAACCCATCAATGCTACAGAGAAACTCCACGAAACTAAGCACTTGAGGAGCCAAGAGTCACTGAGTTGGGCAAGAATCTTTCCTACTTCTATTGAAATGAAATGTTCGCTACAAGTCAGCTGCTGATCCCTCTCCCAGAGCTTGAGTAACCCAGTTCACATCCTGTCTCATTTATTTAACATTTAACATTAGCTGTAACATTTCCTGGCAATCTAAGCCTAAGTTTTCCAAGTGACTTCTTTCCTACAGGTTTTCCGATTACAGTGTATTACAAAATGCCTCCATAGTTCATTCACATCCTCAGCCTTAAAAAATCGCTTGCCTAGAGGCTTTGTCGTCAGGTTATTGTATTAATACATGTCTTCCATTCCTGCTACGTGTCCAGTCTATTTTAAAGTCATTTGTGAACAACAGAGAACTAGAGAAAAAAATATTTTAAAATGTGGGGCCCCGTAATTTGTGCGTTTTGCTTAATGTTGTTGGAATGACTGGCCACAGAATTGCCAACTGAATATCCTGCAGTGCCAAGTCGCCAATTTAGGTTTGTCGAATTTGCTATTTCGTAACGCATAAATAAAAGTTAAAAATACTTCTTAAGAGTGTAAAGGTAAAAAAAAAGGTAAAGCAGTCCCATTACAGGCCTGGACAGGCCCACAGGGTTCCAGGAGGTTGAGGCTCCCAGATTTCTAGACAATCGGCACATGAAGGTGGTAAGGTCAGTCATACGCACCGGCCGCGTTTTCCCCCCAGGAAATATTCCTGGTACTCATTTCTGTTAGAGGCTGAGTCGACCCCAGTCGACACCATAGTGCGACCGACAGGATTATGCCAATGAAAAAATCTACTGACACCATCGGGAATCGAAACCGCGACCTGCCGGTTTGTAGCACAGTGCCTCAACCAACTGCGCCACCGCGGCCCCCGTTCTTAAGAGTGTAAGAGAAAATTACCATATGCTTCTTCGATACGAAGTTTGGACAGAATACCAATTGGTACCACAGAGTATCTGACGCTATAAACGAGGTATCGCATAAACCAATGTAGTTATAACATGCTTCGACTGTATTTATTTATTTATTTATTTATTTATTCAGTCATTCATTCGTTCGTTCATTCATACCCAGTCGAGCCACTCATGTTCCAAACATTCCGTGATTTGATTCCCGACGGAGACAGAAATTTTGCTCTTCACCACCGCCTCCAGAGAGGCTGCGAAGCCGGTTTAATCTCCTACCCAGTGCGTACCGGCAGGTATTTTCCCGGAGTTAAAGCAGAGTAATCATAAAGCTAAACCACTGAGTTCCATCTAGTGTCCAATTTTAAAGAAAATCGAATTATATTTCGCTTCCCCATACACAAGCGCGGCATAGCGCTTAATTAACGAGAGAGACAACAGTTCAACATTAATGCTTCCACTCTAGTTACGAAATATCACGCCTGTGAGCACTGGTATTTGTGATTTGTATTTATTACGTGATTGAGAAGGTCAGTGTAAGAAGCATAAACCGCCACGTCAGAATAGCTGATGCAAACCAATGCGGCATTTGAGCAATAGGAATTATGCTGGTAGTTAGCAAGGAACTCCGCGTAAACTCTACATGGATTATTCTTATAAAGTATAGGAACGAAACTAGAAATTAATCATCAGTAACAGGGTACAAGCCATTGCAGGCTTGTTCCGTCTTAATGGTTTTTGGTATGTCCATCTTTTCTTTAGTCGAGCTAGGTTTCTTCTGCCGATCGGTGTAAGTTCATACACTAAATTGCGAATGGGTGTGTTCTTCATTTTTAATAAAAGTCTATAATCCACAACAATTTCATTTCAGTTACGTACATTCGTTGTCTCAACTATTCTTTCATGTTGTTTCAGCAAAATCCAGTTCTTACATCCATGTACTCCTCGGAGCGTTGGTACCGCCATTATCTTATACAGCTTCAACAATATTTCTTTAAAAAATTATTTTGTTATCTTAAGAGTGGAAGTACCGAACAACATGGCTACTTCATGTAAAATCCAGTATCAAACTTTTCATGAATCAGACCAAAGCACTATGGAAGGAAATACAAAGCCTTCAGTACTTGCTTTTCATACGGATATACGAAACTCACGCTACGCTACGTTGTCCCAGCCACGTGGTCGAGCCATAAATATAGACTAAACTTTTCTTCTTCCACTTCTTTGGTGGGGGGGGGAGGGAGGAGGAGGGGGAGGAGGGAGTTCAAGGTCATTCAGTTCCTTTTTTATGTGGAAGGGTAACCACAATTTCGTGACTCTGTTGTCTGAGAGCTGAGGAGGAGGAGGAGGAGGAGGAGGAGAAGAAGAAGAAGAAGAAGAAGAAGAAGGAGAACAAGCAGGAGGGAGGAGAACTGGCCGCGTGATGACAGCGTAAGGCATGCAGCGTCTCTCGCAAATGAAACAAAATGGGGGAAAGTAGATTCAACCAGACGTCATTACTGATACAAATGGCGTAACGAAAATATATCCAGCTCCACACGACATGCATTCACAGGTACAGAGCATGAATCATGGTCGGGTTATCGCCTGCCGTGACTAAAATTTCTGGCTTCCTCAGCCTGTCCAAGTGAATTTGTGGATAGAAGCTAGTTTGGAGATGGAGGCAGCACGTTCCTCTGAAATACTGGTGTCAATTCAACGGACTGCAAAGTGCCACAAGCCGCAAGACCACAATACTGGTGCCACTCTTAAAACCTGAAATTTCTCACTGTCCTTCACGAGCTTTCCATATCATTCAACGCCAATAAACCCCCACAGCTGATATCGTTCGATAGATAACCAAATAATAAATTTGTATTAAAGAAATAAAACTGTCCTTTGGGATATGATGCCGTGTAGTCTGGTGTAAATTTACCTCCGTCTTCAGGACAGAAGATGGAGTCAGCATGTGCTTCCGAAATAACAGAAAATTTCTATCTGACTGCACGGTGTCACACGCCAGAACACATGATTTTTCACAGGGTTTTTCTCACACTGATCAACCAGTCCAACGAACCGTCTAATTAAACACGGTGACGCAGAAAACAAAGTAGGGCCCTACGTGTACTCCCGTATGCTCGTCGATTCGGTTCGGCCTTCAGAATCTTGCCAAGTTTTCAAAGATCATATAATAGAAGTTACAGATGTTTCCTGTCTATTTGAATGACACTGAAGATATGTTGTCGAGTAAATTTACCACAAGTGCGCCGAGTTACGAGATTTGGGGTCCTCAGAGCAGTGTTGATGAAAATTAAGTCTTCTGGGATGTTACACCGAGTCGACTGGTAAAGGATCACGGACGTTTCGAAGGAATGTATTTGTCTTGTGACATCTTGAATCCGATTTATGGCTCTAAAGGAAAACAATTCATCTGTACTCAACATTACTCTAAAATAAGCTTTAATACATAACTGCAATCTAAATATTTCAAATATTTTAATAAAATTTCATATTCTTCCCTGATCAAGATATATAGGATGACGTAATAATAGGTTAATCATTCCGCGTCAAATGACTTTTGCCCCACCCTGTACGTAATATATATGTAGTCAGCTGAACCCGGTTATAACGTCATGAAAGAGACTGAATACTTTGTGCCGTTATAAGCGAGTGTGTTATAACCGAGGAGTATAATATTACGGGCAACAGTGAAGGATTAATTGGTACCACAGAATATGTGACGCTATAGGAGAGGTGTCGCGTAAACCCATGTCGTTGTAACCGGTCTCCACTGTACATAAATCAATATAAAAGCCTGTGACTTCCACACTTGTTCAAATATCACTTTCCACGAGATCGTCTGAGGAAATAAGTGTTTTAGACAATTCATATACAACACAGAGGGATTCAAAATTTGATAATTTGTATTATAGTGATACGATTTTTGATTAAATTACGCCCAATTGCGTTCTCTTCTGAAAGTAAGATACCATGTTTCACGATTATACACAACTGGTGATATATTAGCGTACCGTGACCTTTCGTGTTTCGTCAAGCTGATGGGATGACAAGAGTATTTGTACCAATACCAGCAAGCCTTTCAAGGGTTTATTTTTTGACTAAACCTCATTACGTACCTTGTGTGTACTTATTATTGCTATCAGATATTTGATTTGGAACTATTTTCAGATTACATATTGTAATGCACCATACATGTACCCGGAAATCCGGGCTTACGGGCATCTATAACTTCAATGCAGGAACCAAGTTTTGTTCTGTCTAGACAGAGGCTATAACAGTTGGCCTCTACAATATGGCAAAATTCTGCTTGCACTTAATTACTGTGGGGGCCAAACTATACGTAAGCACCAGACACGGATACTGACAAGGCTAGAAAGTTATAAGAGGAATTTAGTCTGGCTGCTGTGGTCTTTGAAACAGGATGGTTAGAGGAGATAGAGAAATGAACCTTAACAACAGAATGTTTGAACCTGTGGTTGTACAGTTCGCAGCAAGAAACATGTAGGCTCAACAAACTCAGGCCAGCCTCGGGACAGCCCGGGATACATCTTCAGCTGCATCATGTTCAGCATATACTTCAGACGAAACTAATATGGCATATTCACAGATGAACTCAATACAGAGGAAAACAAGAATGTTAGTTCAGTCAACCATGTATAAATGGTCCACTGATCACAAAAATTTCAGCAATACAATGGCGGAAAAAAATAAATATTTTTTATGGGTTTGTATCTCACGTGCAGCAACATAAATAATAATGATAAAAAATAAAGATCTAAAATCAAGATTCGCTTGCATCTGCTTTTTAAAGCATTTCGATAACGCCCAATATTTTGTGGTGTACATTTTGAAGACCGGGAACAAAATAATTTGAAACGCCCCCGGGAGATCTCTACAAGCAGGTTCTAGAAATAAAGCGTAAGATCTACAGACCACCGTACAGCATAACAGCATGCACTGTGCATAATAATACACGAAAGTTAAAAAAATAAAATAGAATCTTTGGAAGGCAATGATAATAAGGTGTGAAGCAAAATTAACACACGGTTTGCTGTCTGACTCCCTACCTGAGCTTTACACAACACGAAATATTGAATCACTGATTTATTAACACTGTAATATATACACACTAATAAAACATACTCGACACCAGTCACTGTTAACTCGCTCGTGGCCACAGGATATGCACACTGCCCTGAATACGGAGGCGGTAGAGTCATTCGAAAGGTTAGCAGCAAACGACGCGAAGTCCAGCCCTGATACGCTAACGTCTTCAACGTAATAATATATCTAGCGCCAAACTGTAACATCATTCATAAAGGAGCATTTTACGGGAAAAAAATGAAATTGTCCACCACTTCACCTCACAATACAAAAGTGGTTATTTGTCATAACAGGGGCTCGAAAATGTATTCAAGACAAAATTAAGTGCGGATTTAATTCGGCAAATTCTTTTAAATAATTTGCTCCGAATCTTGTTCTATAAAAAACCACGAATATGAAATTGTATCTACCACTCCACCCCTCACCCACCCGAAGAGCCGGGGTAGCGCGCTCGGTATAACGACTACTCTACGGTCTGGGCGGTCCGGGGTTCGAATCCCTCTAGGAACAAGAGACCTTCGTCTCCTCCAAAACGTCCAGACCGGCTCTGGGGTCCACCCATCCTGTTCAATTTAACCCGCGATTCTTCCACGGGAGTAAAGAGGCCGGGGCGTGAAGCTAGCCACTCACCTCCAACTACTGCCGACGTTAAGAATGAGT
This sequence comes from Coptotermes formosanus, assembly GCA_013340265.1. Classification (NCBI taxonomy): domain Eukaryota; kingdom Metazoa; phylum Arthropoda; class Insecta; order Blattodea; family Rhinotermitidae; genus Coptotermes; species Coptotermes formosanus. The sequence goes on along the minus strand of BLKM01000550.1, from coordinate 4,148,382 downwards.
GGAGCTATGCATCTACTCCCCTTATATGCCTTCATAGCATTGGTATGGAAAAGGTCACTTTTTTTTTACTTCCACGGTGTATGGTATTTATCGAGAAGCTGATAGTGGATCGGCTACTCCATATATATTCTGTATTTTACGCTTATATATCCCGCTTTCAGCTTATACCTTCCCTTCGGAAAAAAACTGTTGCACAAATTTACTATTTACACATGCCATTATATAAAAACGCATGCAACTCCTTGCCTGTAACTTTCGCTGCAAAGAGTTTAACATGAGAACAATAAGAGGAGTTTTTTACATAAGCAGGCAAAGTAATGCAGAGAGATTTTTTGTAAACTATTTCATCTGCATACAGCCGAGAGAGAAAACATAGCATTAATCTATAAAAAGGTAAAACACTAAGTAAATGTGTGTGCCTTCCCTGCTCGGGTCGCGGGATTTCCACAGTAACTGCTTATATGAAGTGTTCCTTACCCCCACGAGTTGCGAGGTTTCAAATGTAACTAAGCACATGGGTGTGCCTTTCCTGCTGGGGTCGTGGGGATTCCACAGTAACTGCGTACATGAAGTGTGCCTTGTCCCCACGGGTTGCGAGGATTCCACGGTAAATATGTAAATGGGTGTTCCTAGCCTGCCCGGGTCGCCAAGCACCAGCATACTAGTAATCATACAATTTAGAAGTGTCCGGGTCATACAAATTTTCAATTGTGTAAAGTTCTAAAATGTATTCATACACATTTGCGCCGTCGTCAAAGTTCTAATTTTAAGTTCGCTGTGCCTTACAAAACACACACATGCACATTCATATCATATACCCCGGGATTTGTTATGAAAAGTGGATAAAGTATGTTAATATGTGGCCGTAATCCCTCTGACTTGCGCAGTGTCAATTTTATTGTCTCTGAGCACGACAGATGTCACGGAAGAGTTATTGCACAGGTCAGCTGCATCTGTCGAAAATTTATACAGTCCACATTTCCCCTGAAAAGCCAAAACCCACAAAGAGTTTTAAAGCTAATGAAGAAGAAGAAGAAGAAGAAGAAGAAGAAGAAGAAGAAGAAGAAATTGCCCCTGCAATTCAACTTAGCTCCTTGTATAAAACAGGCTTGAAATGCTATAAATTCCCCGGCTGATATCGGCTTCCTATAAGATAAGGTTCCCATATTCGGGGAGACAACAAAGTGGACACTCTGTATCAGGGATGTTCGAAAATCATGTAGGACACCGACTGTAAGGACTGAGGTTCTTCGTGATTTTCCTCACATTTTCCAGGCAGACGCTAGGATGCTTCCTTCTTGCAGTTTCCCCTTTTGCCGAAATAATTGATAGAGCCCTTCAATATGGCAACACTGCATAGCGAATATTATTTTATAAAATCATCATCATCGTCATCATCATCATGATCATAATTATGTACAATCTAGAATTGGTAAATTAAAACTTGAGGGGTAAGCAACCGGCGGAGAGAGGAGGGAAAAGGAAGCCGTGGGTATGGGTATTGTTCGGCACCTGTTTAAATATAAAGGGTGTCAATAAACACCATTAGCGCCAAATATATCCGGCCGCTACAAGAGCTGAAAAGAGATTTATGTAGTGCGTAGACGACAAATGCTTCCGCACAGGTAACAGTCGCTGACCCATATTTATGTCGCGAGGCCCAAATCCGAACTTACGCTATCCGCATTCTAAGGTTCAAGTTATCAGTCCTAGACTCGGACTTTCCCGAAACTGTCAATTTCACAGCGTATACATCCAGTGAAATCGTGACACGAAGTACCTCCGAATATATCACTGCGAAATAAGCAGTCTGTGGTCAAGTATAATGTTGATTAACTGCAAATATTTCCCACTTACACTTCAGCGAGTTTGATGCTAGCATTAACTTTAATTCTCATGCCCCTTGTAATACTTTCGAAAATGTGTTAACATCTGATATAAAACTGGGGCATCTTAAATCTGTAACCAAGGTATCCGGTTCCCATTTGCACTGCGCCGTGAGTGTACATAGCTTCATAGTAAACCATTACCAGAGTTATGACGTGGTGGTTTTAGCGGTTGCCCACTGGCTTTAGATGGTCAGCGGAAGGGGAATGTATAATTTCAAAGTGGGAGGAGTCCACTATCCAGCAACAAAAAACTGCTGTAAGTATTTCGTCAACCTGTAATAAATGTCTCATTAGCTTCCCTCTCTTTGTCTCATTGTCACAGATTTCTCTCTCCTACCCCCCCCCCCCCCCCCGTTGTTCTGTTAATCAGTACTGAACCAGAGAAAGAATTTTGTCCCCTCCTGATCATTAGCGTCTATCATTAAGACGGATTTTCATCTCCAATTAAAAATACCGAGCCAGTGGGAACTCAAATTTGATTTGTGTGTGAAATCGTGGCTGCCACAACGAAGTAACTAATCCCCGAGCCCCTTATCGCTCGGCTGACTCAATTTTGTATGGTAGTACGCAGTCTTTTGAATAAAATTACTGGAGGTATTTTTCCTCTCATACAAAAACGTGTGTCAATTGATATGCACCGAACAGGAAACGACGGGCGACACTAAGGTTGAGGGTCGATTCACATTATGCGGCACGACACGACAAGACAAAATATTTTTGTATGGTTTTCACATGCCCGAATTCACAGTTGCGTGTCACTGACAGGTAACGACAAAGACGGACGAAGACTGTCGTTTGGATTGGAAGAAAATATTCTGTCTGTCACTACCGGTGGATGTGAAAGAACACTGGCTTTTGTCGTGTCGTGTCGTGTAATTTGAATCGACCTTCATACATCACTCCAGAACTGCTGGTCTCATATGGCCCTTGCTCCATGTCACCTTTCTGGCACCTAGAATTTGGTAGTGGAGCCTAGATTTTTGGAAAATTTTTGGACCCCTACTTTACTGCAGCAGTTATCGGGTGTTCACGCTGGCGTCTTGGTTTCCTCTAAATGTAGTCCTGTTTTCCACAGAATGGGTGTTGTTATATATTTAATTTAACGTATTATGCTATACATCTCCACTGCGTGACGTATAAGTGACATACACGTCTTCGTTTTAATTGGCTGTCTTCAGTTTTCAGTTGAATCGTTGCCATTGTGCTGAAAAATTTACTTTATTTCACTTTATTTTAAATTAGTGGAGCTGAAACAAATGCACCTCAGACGCAAGCACAATGTGCAGTATGACACAGCGCGGGTATATTAACCTATCCAAAGCAACCGCTGAGGGTTCAGCGCTTCAGATTTTTTGTTCAGGATGTCCGAATTTAAAATCTCCGCCCAGAGAAATTCCGGGACAGTAAATCAAACTGGGTCTCTGAACGCCTTCTTTCATATATTTTTTCAATTCGTTACTCACCAACCTTAATAAGATCTGACACATTAAAGTGTATTTAGTGGCCACCGAGTATAGAAATATTGAGAAACACTAAATTGACCAACAATTCAAACCTGAACATGGGGGCAGCATCTTCTTTCGAAACGTGGGTCCTCACCTACAAGATGACACGACATCGCAAACTACAGAATATCTCAGTCCAAACGCAACGTTTTAAATTAAACAGAATGCATCCCCCTGTGTTTATAGCTGACATAATTTCTTTCAGTTGACACTACTTTATTCGTGTATTAATTTAAGTTCTTGTATACGAACACGAAGTTAATATATAAAGTTACAGCTACAAAAATTTATACATGAATTTCTATACCGTATTTTCAGCTTCAAAAGATGCATTTTTCCTTTAAAAATACCCAGAAAATCACCCTGGTTCTTAACACCGGAACGTCAATTTTTTTTAATCCGCAAAAAAGCCTTGCAATTTATAGGTTGTGTCTTATGATGCGGGAAATGGAGTAACGTATACATTTTAATAAATAAAAGAATGAATTTGTTTCAACTGAATTAACTCTGTGTTACAAGGTACAAATTTTCAGTTCCTCAAAGAGGAAATCAGTCACGACCAAAACATTTTTCTTTTTATTTAACGATTACTGAGCACAGTAATCGTTAAATAAAAAAAATTGGTCGTGACTGGTTTCCTCTTTGAGGAACTGAAAATGCGTACCTTTTATACAAACACCAACTGGGATGTTCAACATCAAACTTAACTCTGTGTTAATGATATTTTAACAAATCAATTTCTTATAGAGGCTCTGCTTGAGCAGTTGAGCATGATTACACCCTAAAAGAAATTCTCTGCTCTTTCGTTAGCTACAGGAACATTACTGTCTTCACAAACGTATGAGTTTTGGCTAAGGCTACGGTGTAACTATAGTAACTTTAGCGAAAGAAATGACATCACGTACTACCAAATGGACAGTATTAGCGGTATAAGAAACACAACTGGTGTGAGGAATTGCTGCTACGTGGAATTTGGGTTAGGTTACATTTACATGGAGCCAGGATAGCATAGTCCATATAATGCTTAGCTTCAGGTCAGGGTAAACGATAGGAACGAGAGATTAGGGTGTGGATCCGCTCTGGGGCCCACCCTGCCTCCTAATCAGTGGATAACAGGGGTTATTTCCCCGGTGGTAAAGCGTCAGTGGTCTGAAGCTAAACACAAACCTGCATCTAGAGCCAAGGTTAAGAATGAATGGAGTTATACCGTCTCTCCTCCATATGTCTTCATGGCGGGCACAGGAACAAATTTACCTTTGCCTTACATGTAAGTATGTCAGTTATAAAGCATTTCTTGTGTTATGTGTTGAAAATTACCTTTACTCATTGCAGATGTGTGGGTCTCGAGCTTCTTAACTCTTTAAAGACGAAGCCTATCTGTTTTATATAAGGACTCAGTGCGTACCGCGCTGTAAACACTCTCCACTTCGGTTATAAAAACCAGTCTCTTAATGTTTTATAAGGCAAAAGTTGCTGTTTGTTCTGAGATCCGTACAAAACACATAAATGCAATGTGGGCACCACATAAAATTTTTTAATGTTAAACCTGGTAGTATGTAAAGTTTAGTAGGCTTTAAAAGGTTAATACAACAGAGAATCACATTTCTTTCGCATAGGTCTTTCAGCGCTAAAATAATTCACACGTCAAAAAAGCAACGCCAGCCAAGGTCTTTGAACCCTCACAACTCAGACGTTTCTAAACTTTGTTTACATTGTCTAGCACTTTTATTTATGTTAGAACTGTATGATTATAAAAACAAGTACGAGAAACCCCGAGTTAAGATGCAACCTGGGATTTCTTGTTCAAAATATAAGGCAAAAAATGCAACCGAGTGAAGGGGAAACTATGGATCAGCTGTTTTCAAGGGCATAGTCTGGCTAGCAAAAAATCTTTTGACTTCAAAAATCAGCTGTATGGCTCCCAGTCCCCCCCCCCCACCTCCCTCCCCCCGACCACTCTTCTCTACGGTCGGACAATGTCTAAACTCGTTTAGCCAACTCCTTTCCTGATATTATTTTGGTCTTCATTTTGCTACATCAGAGATTTCTAAGGAAACATTGTACTAAGGCACGCGGAAAGAAATACCTGCAGGGAGACGTGTCAAGTTATACCGTCCATTCTTCAGGACCCTGCTGGAACACACGCGTGTCTTTCCGCCAAATGGTCTAGCCAATAATGGAATTACAAGAACCTCTACTATACGAGATTTAGAGTTCTCATGGCGGTACGCACAAATATTACACTCTCTTATCCCCAAGGCGGAGATAGGCCGTACCAAAGCTCAGGCAGTCGGTCGACGACTTCTCATCGCAGACGCCGGTTTTCGACACATTTCAAAATTTTAAGTTTGACAGAACTGGAAGTGCAGGTGTTTACCATTACACCTGTGTCTTCACGCTAAATTGGAAATAACCCCAATAACTCTTTCAGCTTCACTTGTTTCGGTTTAATTGTGGCGGTTACGTTGCACGTTCCGCGAAACAGACCTTCAGAAAAGTACACTTGGACGAAGGTCCAGTTCGGTTTTTGGATATTTTACGGGCCCTAAATTTTGAGTAGGTTCAGCTACCAACCTACTGACACTGAGCTTCAAGTAAGTTTTTCAGCGTCTCACGCTGAGTTTGTTTTGTCTCCAGGGGTTTTTTGAAATGAATTTTAACCAAATAGGATTAAGCAATTTCCTGTAGGAAAGATTGGTTAACCAACGGCGAAAGCGTTCCTTTTCTTGCCTAACCAATCGCGGAAGTCGAGTCTGTACTTTTGAGAAATGTCACCTCTTGAACACGAAACGCTGACACGAACGAAGATATGACTTGTCAAGAGTTCTATCCAGCAGGTCACTATGTAATCATTCTCCCAGTACTGAGGGTAGACATACACTTTGCAACCCACAGCCCATTACAACGAACAATTGAACGGCTCTTACAGTGTCCAAAGAACTACAAAGAATGTACTCTATTAGCTTTAGCAATTAAAAACTAATTAATGGTTGTTTAATTAAGCACCGCCATTCCACAATACCTACTCCATTTTTCGACAGTGCGCACAAACTTCAAGACCTTGGCAAAAGTATCCGTGCCTCCAATATGCAGCTAAGCCTTGCACCCAACTTCTAATCATATCCATCTGTCATAGCTAACCTGGCGCCCTTCTATGTGAGGACAGGTCAAGTTTATGTCAACAGCAGTGGATCTCGAACATGGGCTCATTGCGGACGGTGACATTATAGACTAAATTGATTTGTTGCTTTTCTCAGCACTTTAAAGTCTCCTTCCTATACCGACATCACACACTTTCAGACACTAGAAATATGGATTTGCTACGTCGGAAGGATGACAGCTTCTTATATTGGGAATGAAGTACAGACAGGCGGTATTAAACTAAGGATAATCACTGAACAGACAATTGGCTCTCTGATGTCCGATCGGGTCAACAGACGAACAACCGCTTGAAATGTTGAAGAAGAAAAATACTACAAAGAAAAGCTGACCAGTATCGCGCCATCTTGGTATATTCTAATTTCCAGTCATCAACAACAGATATTATTCAAATGTTATATAGCTCAGTGATAGAAACTTCAAACTTATCTAAGTTGTATCAGCATAAAGCGTTATTTAAGTGTAATTTAACATGGCGACAGCGAGAAACAATTCCATGCGTCTATAACAGATCAATTCTGTACCTTGACACGTGTTTGTTTATCTACAGTTTATGTAACGAACGTACCCAGCAGCTCAGACTACAGAATGTATACATTTATTATTATCAGATAAGGATAAACTGGAAAAAAAAATCTTACGGAAAGAGAAAAAGTCATTGGCTCCAGTTCCAAGCCGATCCCAGCATTTGCCTCAAGGAACTGAAATAAACACGAATCTCAGTCAGCGTGCCTGAAGGATTCGAACCACAACCTTGCACAATTTAAGACAACACGACTTTCTCAGTAAACCTTGTGTAGTGCTATATTTAAATCAATATGGTAATAAAGTTGAATTAAAATCTATAAACTATAAATCTTCCTAACCCTGAAATACACCAAGCCAACTCCTGGATGACGTTAACCCTTTAAAGGACAAGTGAAAGTACTTATCTCTCCGACGATCTCCCATTTTCTAAAGAGCATTACTTTTGAAAGGTTGGCAGGCTTCGCTAATTTGTCATTGAGGTATGAGCAACATGTAGACGAAGATGAGAACGGAATATTCATGGAATGATACTGACCGAGGAAAACAGAAGCACATGAAAAAAAAGAAACTTGTCTCAGTGCCATTATGTCCTCCATAAATTCCAAATGGGCTGATCTGAGATCGCATACACTTGGCGGTGACAGGCCAGTGACTAGCTGCCTGAGCCATGGCTTAACCGCAACTGAATTAAAAAATCCAGTTCGTACCGCACAGAAAACAAATTCCCTCTGGGTCACAAATACCAATCAGTTAACGCTGTACAGCGCAATAAACACTATTTATGCTGAGAAGAAAAAAAAACAGAATTTTGAGTGTTAAACATGGCGTACATGGAGTAACCACGACGCTTTAAAGGGTTAATTAACAACTGCTAACTTGCACAAAACATCCTAGATGAGGATGAGTGGTTAACGCCATGCCAAGGCGGCTTTACCCGCGGGAAAGGGCTCCGGCACCCATTGTAAAGGGGGCAGGGTGGGAACCGGGGCCGATCTGAACGAGTATGGAAAAGAAAGCATCCCTTGCTTACAACGGGGTTTGAACGCCACACTGTGCAGCTCGTAGCTAGTCGTTACACCGACTACGTTATCCCATCCGCTTAAAACAGATCAAGGCCATACCCAATTCCCCAATCACATCATTCTACCGTGAGGCATAAACTATGCAGCTGAAAACACAGTAACCCAGGAATCATCCCAAACTGATTTCGAAATAGTATCTTCGAAATAACCAAGAGAGCCCCCAGAAAAATCCTTACCTAATTACCCTTCGTGGCCATCGTCCCATCTCAGTAGACAGACATAATCTTTATGAAAGAAATGTAGCCATATAAGCCAGGCATCAATCCATTTTTACTACAACTTTTTCCGCTGCAAGCCAAAGAAGGATTTACATGCTAAAATATGCCGCGATGTGTTACTTATGGCACTCTTATCCCAAGCTACATCGATCTGTAGGTCACGTAGACTTTTTGTTGTACGTGGACAAGGTCATTCGAGTAAGTTATGTGCTACAGTGATGAAACGCTTGTTCCCTGTCCATGTTTACATTTTTTCCTGTTCTGTTTCAGCACATTCAAATACACATCGCGACAAAGCGATGTAAAAAATGGCAGGCGGAACTGCATTATTAACGCCAAGTACGGGTATAAATCTTATTAAATAAATAGTCGGAAGCAATCTGGTTCTTTATAACCATCCAGCTGTCACCGTGAACCATTAGTTCAGCACAGTACTAAACTACATATATGCGTCAAATTGTAACTTCTTCGAAGGTCTTAATTGTCACGGTACGTTTCAGTTCAGGGTGCTGAGGAAGATATTTTGGGCCTAAGAGAGGCGAGGTAACAGGGGAGTGGAGAAGACTACATAAAGAGGAACTTAATGCTCTGTACTCATCACCAAATATTATTTGGGTAATCAAATCGAGAAGAATGAAAAGTTGGGAGCATGTAGCACGCATGGGGGAAAGGAGAGGTGCATACAGGATTTTGATAGGGAGACCTGAGGGAAGGAGACCACTTGGGAGACCCAGGCGTAAATGGGAAAATAATGTCAAAGTAAATCTTAGAGAGGTGGAATGGGGGGGGGGGGCGGCATGGACTGGATTTAGCTGGCTCAGGATACGGAGGGGTGGTGGGCTCTTGTAAATGCGGTAATGAACCTTTGGTTTCCATAAAATGCGGGGAATTTCTTGACTAGCTGAGGAGCTGTCAGCTTCTCAAGAAGGACTCTGCTCCATGGAGTTAGTTAGTTAGTTAGTTAGTTAGTTAGTTAGTTAGTGTCAGTTCCCTCAAGTAAAAAGTTGAAGGTAGCTGTCCTAATAAAATATACATAAACTATCTGAAACAGTAAACTGGTAGCTTTCAGCCCAACCGTTACGTGCAAGGGACGAATTATCATGTTTGGAAACACAACCCACTCGACAAATTCATTTCCTCCCCTGCGTTCCAAATTACAACTTAAACTTCTTGGATTGAAACTGCCCTTGCAACACATTCTGAATATGGTACAGGATGGCACCATGTGTTAAGTAATTTTATTAACTTTCTAATTAGTACATTTCAGATTTGGTCTCCACAAGCTGCATCTTCTCACCAAATTGTTCAACCAGCTAATTGTAATTCAGTTCTTATTTCCTCACGCACTATCAATCATTAATTAAATCAGCGCAGGATATCAAATAAAGAGCGGCAACAAGAAGGTTACTCATTACTTAAATCAATGGTTACTTTTTATATTATTCTGAGAACATAACAGCCTTTATTCTTCCTAACAAAACCACTCTTTTTTTGAAAGTAAGCTTTAACTGCATGCCAAAAATTTGTAGACTTGAGTCATACACGTTTAAAAGTAAAGGTCTCTCCGTAACATGCCCTACAGGCACAGACTACTCATTCTTGACCTCGGCTCTACAAGGGGTTTTAAGTTCAAAGCCACGGTTTACTCCCCGAAAAGAGCCTCGGTACCCGTTGTACTGGAGGCTGGTCTGGCCCCAGGACGGGTCCGGACCGGTGTGAAGAAAGAATATCTCTTAATGCCACTGGGGATCAAACTCCGAACCGTCCAGACCGGCATGAGTCATATAGGCGATCAAGAAATCCTCTCCCCTTTTGAAACCCGAAATTTCATCATTGTAATTTTGAAACTTACATTTGGACGTTATCCTGAGCCAGTTCATACAGTCTCTCACGCCATGTTTAATGGAAGTTCCATTTTCGTAATAACTTCCCTCTAACCATAATTTATACACACTGTGTCTTCACTTGAATTAATTGCAAGCGGTTAATAGTACAGCATACTGTTTGTCTGTCAGCCCTGATCTAGAACTATCACAACAGAAACACACGTCTGCAGTGCACCAACTGAATCGCAAATAAAACAGAAATTTAGTTACTGTAAATAAAAGCATTTCCTATGTGTTGTTAGTGAAGATAATTGACGGATGGGGGTTGTAATACGGTACCTCTGGGTTGCCATGGTCAATGCCCGGCCAGGAGAGGGCCCCGTCTCGCCCCTTGGCGCCCGCACCCCTCTTCCTGCCTCGCACCTGCCGGCAACCGAACACAATGAGTTTCCAAAATTTTCACACTTACAACAATTAATATGAATACAGGCCTTTGTAATTAATATAAGTAATTGAGACACGAACAGAGGGGCATGCAGGGATGGGGGTAAAGAATTTGTGCAGTGTGCTTTCATAAACGGTGCAAAGGTCAGGTAACAACAACAGAGACATTCATATTGAGACCTGGGATAATGAACTCCATTAGGTTCCTTATATTAGTCAAATTTTACAATATCAAACACATATTTCATCCAAAAAATAACAATAACAACAGCTACATTAATTCCTGGAACTCAAAATAACATTCCATTCTGATAAAGAATTTAGGGGCAGAGAGGATCTGAGGCTAGATTTAGATTCCTCTGGGAGACAAGCGTTCATAACACCACNAATTCGTAAGTTGGCAGAAGAGTAAAGTCATTGCACGTGATATTTTGGATTTCACATCGCTTATAAATGCTTTCAGAATGAGACAATTTTACTGAGGCACGGATAAGGATAACACGGCTACAGCGCTATACATCTTGGTATACAGGGGAAACCGTCAAATTGATAGGAAATCCATACGTTGTTGTAGTGAACTGGCAACTTTTAATTTTTCGGAACTTAAATTACTTCACGCTCCCTGCCAGTGCTTGTGCTACTTGTTGGTACAGTGCAAAAACTACAACCTTTACACAGATGAGGTTGCTAATGTTGAACTTACAACACCCCAAGCGGTATCTGGAACTCATTTCATTAAACAAAAAACGCCATCATCAGAGGCTTGTGTTGATGAGTTCATTAATCAAATTAAGTTACATATGAATGGAATTAATTACTAAGCACTGTGTGATGCCACTATAAAGAATAGACACAATGAGATGCATAACATTTGGAAAATTTCGTGTTTTATACATATACATATGTGTATTTATACATAACTTTGTAATGGTTCCCTTAAAAATCAATTCAGACTCCACCCATTTTTATTCTTCACACAATGCGCGATTTATATCTGCAATGAACATGATCCAGTAATAATAGGTGTTATTGGTATCGAAATACAATGCGAAGGAGGGCTAGCTCACAAACGTGACATCAACACAATCGCCCTTGTTGTATGTTCCCAAAGACGACACAAAAAAGAAACAATAAAACGTAACAGGTCTTGTGCTGTGCCCTGGCTCTACACGACAAAAAATATCCACTTGTTCTCGAACCTCTTCAAATCATTCCTCTTTTTTTTTTCCTATTTAGAACGTGTGTGGCACACTTCCGAAATGGAAATCAATCAGGTATTGGGGTCAATACACTTGTGAAGGGATGAGGGTGCAATATATTCTATTACACCCTTATAAATTTCTTTTTAACTTCTACAGTTTATGAAGACAATATAAGGGTGGATATCGGTTAACAGGTATAGAAGAGTTAAAAGGGGATTGTAGAATATAAAAAAAGGGGTTACATGGAATCAATAAGAGTATGTTTGTATGGCAAGTCAGGTTCGGTCATCCCTAAGATACAAACAGACCGACATATATACAAAAGTATATATATTACATTGATGCGACAAAAAATTAAAACCTGCAGCCGCTGTTCATTTTATAAAACGATATCTCTGGCTGGAATCTAACATGGACATGATTGTAAAGAACAATAAACAAATTGCTACCATATAATACAACTACGCATATAAACTAAAGAGGACACAAAAAGAAACACCGTTGCTTCTAAATACAAAACCTGTAGTTTTGTTTGGTTTTGAAAGAGAAGTACGATGGGGTCTCCCGAATTCACATTGTTCGACCTGTGTCATTCTTCACGAGAAGCATCCAGCGCTCGCTATCCATAGCGTATCTCACTTATACTGGTGTAAAAGTAATTCTGTTTTTTGATATTTTGATAGTGTAACTTTGTAACAGGTAAATAAGAGGTTCGTGTCTTACTCGTATGTTGAAGTCTCCTGAACACACTCTTCTATACAAACAATACTCCAGCACAAGTCAACGACTACACGCAGCAGATATAAAATGTCTGGTAAACAGGAACATTTTATTTCAGTCTTTCTTTGAGAGATATTAAGAAAACACGCAGTAACAGCTGTAGCTGGAGGCGGCATCTACTGAACGACCAGAAAGATTCGACCTTGTAGGCAGAATAAGGACGCTTGTGGAAGAAATCCTAAGTACGAGAGTTCGAATTGGAAGATATGAAGTAAAAAACTGACAGATAAATTACATAAACAGGGGCTCCATAATCTGTATTTTCTTTTAATAGTCTTAAAGAAATTATACAGAGAAGGATGAACTGGGACATGTAGAACGTAAGGGGAAGTACGAAACATACAAGGCATATGGAGAGAAGAGAATGTTTGTGAAAGAGAGATACAAAGGAAAGAATTATATAAGCTGGACGGTGGCAGAATAGAGAGCTCAGATTTAGAGTGCATTCAGCTTCCTCTGGGTGGGTTCTAATTTCCATTGCCAACAAAATGACACGTTTTCATAGACGCTGGCAGTTTAGTTTCTTCACGAACTTAAGTATATATCAAAGCGTGAAAAAAAAAGTGTATTATGAGATTAGGCAGAAGCAAAGATCTTCTGTTCTTGGGAGACTAACCTTGTCAATTTGCAGTCAAAGACTAATGTTGGGAAGGCATTTTATGTTTGAATAACGACGAAAACAGATAAAATCTTTGAAAATTTGGATTTTAACTCAAAATTTATTAGACCGTAGCTTTAGAAGGTTTTGTCACTTTTTGTCGCCGTAAGATCTTCAAGTTTTTAAGTATGGCTAAGAGCATAACTCTAGTGAACTATATACATACATACATATATATATATACACACATATATACCTCACATTATTACACACTGTCACATTCAGTGTCGTCTTGCAACATTCTAGTGTAAAATTCCCGAATCGTGTAAGGAGTTTTATCATTTTTAAATACTTCCCAGTCCGTGATTATATAACTCGAATTTTTACTATTAACCAACAAATGCACACAATTGTCACAGGCTAAAAATAATATTTTTAAAACATTACACTACCTACATGATCAGTAAGGTCCGAAACGTGTAGGAGTGCGGCGTTTTAAGAACATTATTGCGAACGTAATGAAAACTGTGTGCATTTGTTGGTTAATAGTATGAAAGTCGAGTTGTATCCTTTAAATAATTCCATGGAGCAGAGCAGTTCTAAGACCTTAGCAGTCACTAAGCTGTACAAGAAATTTTTCGTCATTGATGACATCCAAAAACTCCCTATTATATTCAAAAGATCGCGCCGTTCGACATAGTGACAGAAAAAGGTACTGAAAATACAGAAAAAAGAAAGAAACAAAGGAACAATAAAAGAAACAAGGACAGACAGCCATATCTAACTTTCTGAAAATCCATTTTAATATTTTCCGTGTTATTACTCTATTTAAAAATCGGTTGTGGATCCTTGTGAATACAGCAATGAAATTTTATGTTCAATTAAAAGCGGAGAACCTCTTGTTTACCTAAGTAACTAATAGCTTCTGAAGAAGGATTCTGTTCCAACAGCAGCACGGAATTAACAATGAATACTGTTTCGAACATTATACGAAAAAAGTCTAAGAATGGAAGTTAATCGGAGAATCTTAAAACAAATACATAAATCCCAATAACACTGATCTGTTTAGGGGCTAAGAAGTGAAACAGAAGTGTCGTGTACATGTGAAAAAATGAGAAATTCGGATAGTTTTGTCATTAAATCTGAAGGGAATTAGAATTTCCTCGAGACATGCGCACAAATGGGAGGATAATATTAATATATGCCTTATAAAACTACGCTTTTAAATAAATTAAACTTGCCCAGTACAGGTACAGTGACGGGCTGTTATGCATGTTTATTTCATAAGAGTAGGTAAATTTTTAACCCATTGTTTTGAGTTGATATAGAATAAATAATACATAGAAATGCTTATCAGGATAGATTTATGGTTTAGGGAATCGAATCCAGTACATGCATGTCAGACACCACATAGACTTCTGCTGATTAATGTTCTACAGTATCTTCAGAAAAGTGGGACGCTACGCCTTTTGCTGTAAATACAGCACACCTACTGAAGCCGTTTGACAAGTTGCTCAAATGGGCCAAGAAACTGCTGCTGCTTCCAGGCAACACAAGCCCTGTTACTTTCGGTGGAAGCAAGGCAGAATTAGTCATTTTTAATGATCTTTTTGGGTCTCTGTAATTGAAATAAAATAAAAATGAAATTCATCAACCCCATTCACAATGTTCCTCCAGCAGCTTCATGGACACCGCTTCTAAAATTTTAATAAGGCAAAGTTGTCCATATCCTTAGGCCTAAGTAAACGCCATGTCATGAAAACGCATGGAGGAATGGAGATATACATCCGTGCATTCCTGAACTCAGCACTCAAAGAGCAGATAGGTCATTCTCACGACCAGCTGCTTTGCTGCCCGGGGAAAGAACTGTTCTGGAAGTTGCGCACAAGATTGAAATCTCTACCTCTGCCAGGAATCGATCCCCGATTCCTCGGTCACCTACCACGTAACCTAGTCACTATATTTACTAGGCAAGGGTAAAGGGCCTAAGGCCCAAGGGGGAATAGAGGAATAGCTCTACCCTTTCGTTAGCCTTGGCACTAGAAGGGGTGGGGTGGCTAAGCCCACGCTCCGGCCGCTTTACCCCCGGGAAAGAACCGGTACCCATTGTACAGGAGGATGGGTGGGCCTCAGGGCCGGTCTGGACGGCTGCGGATAATCTCGTCCCCAACGGGATTCGATCACCGGACTGTTCAGCCTGTAGCGAGTCGCTATACCGACTGAGCTATCCCGGCCCACATTATATTGACTGAGATGGGACAAAGTAATTACGCGACGAAGTAACAGCGACTTGCTAAATATCTAATAATATACTAAGTATCTGGATGCTTAAGTTCCTACTAAGCCGACTTGAGGTGTAACTAACCAAACGACACACACACACACACACACACACACACACACACACACACACACACACACACTCACTCACTCACTCACTCACCGCGCGCGAGCGCACACAGACACACACACACACACAGACACACACACACACGCACACACACACTCACTCACTCACCGCGCGCGAGCGCACACAGACACACACACACATTCACTCACACACACACTCACTCACACACACACTCACTCACTCACTCACCGCGCGCGAGCGCACACAGACACACACTCACTCACTCACTCTCACTCACTCACCCACTCACCGCGCGCGAGCGCACACAGACACACA